>JAULCC010627964.1:0-10018 GCA_032358795.1 Nuttallia obscurata | reverse complement strand
TGGTCGCTTTCCGTTTGGACTTAAGCAGCAGCGGATATTTGGCAGCCACTTGAGCGAGAGAACATCCCAATCGAGGGCCATACTGATTTTCATTATAGCAAGAGGAAGATGCTAGAAAAAGTGTCTTAACATTGCATGCTTCGCACCAACCTCGAAAGCTCACCGCGGCTGGCGGGGATTCAACAAGCCCTGGAATGTTAGAACTTCAATTGAAAAAAGCAAGGTTTGCAAATGAACTAGAACGTAACAAGACTGATTAAGCAGATCTCTCCGAGACCCGCCTCGCCAAGTAGATAGAGAAGCTTAGTCATGTGGCTGCTAAAACATTTCTTTAGAGCACGCAACACTAATTATCGTTGCAGAGCTTATATTTGCTTAGTACCATCTCGGCTGTATACTGTACAATCTGCATAAAGGCATCAACGGCTATAGGAAAGACAAGATCTGCGCCATCATGATCAAGGCCTATGCCTGCACCATGACAAACTCAGAGGCAGCCAAAGACAAGTTCTTTGACGAACTCGACGCTTTTAACTGAGTTGTACCGAGCTCGGAAAGGTTTCTCGTACCATTTAACTTCAATGCATTGGTTAAAAAGGACTACGCAGCTTAGAATGAAGTCGTTGGCTACCAATGGTGTTGGCATGTATAATAACAGCGGGTTTCTTTTGCTGAAAAACCGTGAAATGCATTATCGTCACATCATTAACACAGTTTTCCATCAAACCGCAACAAGACTTCATGAATGCACCCTGCTGATGGTATTACGCCCTACTAGGCGCGACGTTGAAATGGCTAATGTCATGAGTGTTACTGAATTTAAAACAATCCACCGACTGATTAGGAGCAATCTCAACACCTGAACAGACGAAATGACACCCGCAAGCTCGAAAACGAATTAGTGAAAAGCAACACCGCAAAGAGTACTAAATTTTTTGTTCTATCATGTATCTTTTGGACTTCTTGGCCTGTAGAAAAGACTATGACTGGTTTGGTAAAAACGACGATAAAGTAAAAACCATCCTCCATGAAAAATACAGGCTACTAAACACGGCAGCCTTAACGAACAGGCCAAGTATAAGCAGATGCAAAAATTATTGCCGTAGGCATTCGCCATAGAAGACCAAGCGTTATGCTGTGAGAATCGACAAAAGAAATTCTGTGATTTCCTCAAATCTCTTTACGGCCTTCAATTCTCTGAAAACTCTCCTCCTGTGGAGCTCCAATTGAAACTCACTTATTAAATGAGATGGCAAAATTCCTACATAGATGGCTGTACATTTTGAAGTCGTGTCAAACCGACCGTCCATTTCAATCAAAGAGGTTGTTGCAAGTCTTGGTCAAGCGGATATAAATCATGAGAAGGTCTATCAAAATCGATGTGCAAGAAGATATGGAACAGATAAGAGTGAATATTCGAAGCAGGTGATAGTAGTCACCGTCAAATTGGCTATTTATAATTTCAGGACAAAGAAATGAGGATCCCAAAGCAAAACCTAATGGATGTGTTTATCACACCTGTAGAACAAGAAAAGGAAACCGTCTGGCATGCAACAAACCACAAAAGTATCGTATTACTCTCCGTAACAGGCACACTTCTTGCGAAATTACGGATGTCTACCTGCTGCAGAACTTTCTCTTAAGGAGACGTTATCGCTTCAGAAAGGGAACAACTGATATTCGTTTTGCGCTAGTAAACATAAACAAAGGTTCGAGTAGAAGAACTTGCACTCTTACGTGCCATTTAATGACCTCACAATGGGTTTTGACAATGTGAGAAGAGGGTGTCTGGAAGATCATCGCGAAGTGTTCCTCACAATGAACAGGCAATTTCATTATGGAATAATGACCCGGGCACTTGCCGATAGCGGATGCCTAAGTAATCGTATTGTTTACCTGTTTCAAGCAGGACTGTATAATCTCTTATAATTAGTTCTCTTTCTCTTCTGCATGGTGTTTTCTGACATGCTGACTGAGGGTATTTGGAGCGGCAGCAAGCAGAGAGGAAATGACATAACTTACTAGAATGGGCGGACTTTGTTCTCCGTTTGGACATATACCACCATCTGATATGTAATGATTCAAACAGTTGTTACACAAAACATCATACATAAGTTCATCAAGGAGCGCGGCCCATCGACAAATCTTCTTTTCTTAAACACAGGATATCCCTTTATAGTGTACTATCATCATCGGATTACTTCCAGGTCCGATGCTTCTATCTATTCCTACCGGAAGCTTTCCCTTTTGTCAAATCGATGTTTGGAAATTCATTCGACCTGTCTCGTCCAATATTCTAAGGTGCTAACTGAATATGCAGGGAAACATCGACCTCAAACTTTCACAGGAAACAGCCAAATAGATCAGCATTATTTTTAGTATAGCATATGCAGTTCTAAAAACATTGTGTCTCAGGGCTTGAAGTTAAAGTCACACTAAAACAGTTAATGTCACATGGCGTGTTTTTCTAGTGGCAGAGTAAGATCCGATGTGTCCCTTGGTAGCTGAGTAGCTTCCTTGTATTAAGGATTATATTCCCCGTGCCTTTAGCTCTATATACTATCGGTTATTATTGGTTAGATATGCTAAATGATACCTTTCCGAAGATAGTAAAAACGTCAGCCCTTTCGATATATCATTTCTTTGGAGTTTGAAAATTATTAATGCTCATGACAAACTGGAGGTTATTTGTTTCTTTAAACATAAATGTCCGCGCCTGTCAATACTCTACTGGAAATATGTAGTTGTAACTGGTCGCTTTACTGTGATGCATTTGTTTTAGCTCAGGTGTATCAGGAAGAAATGGAAAGGTATTAGTGTTATTTAGCAGAAGTCATGTAATGTTAGTTATTAAAAAGGGTGTTTATACATTTATTATGTTCACAGGCAACAATATCTTTTGGAACCTGCGTCTCCAATCGCTGTAACAACAACGACGTTACGGGAATTTTGAACACAGGTTAGAATAAAGAAATAGATAAACGATGAAAATGATGTAGAAAGTGTGTGTGTGAAAGAGAAGAGACAGAAAGAGACAGAGAGAGAAGAGAGACAGAGACAGAGACAGAAGAGACAGAGACAGAGACAGAGAGAGAAAGAGACTGAGAAAGACTGAGGGAGAGGGAGAAAAGATAATTGCAAAAGTTTGCCGGAAATAAGGTTTACGCATTTAAAGTCTTAAGTTTATATATAAAAGTAACTTAGTAACAACGTATTACTGTTAGAATATGCTAAATGTATGAAATACAACTGTCAGAGTTACTGCGTACACACCATGTGTACTGGAAAGGTGATATACAAAACAGTTACGCATGTTAATAAAAAGGTAAATATGTCATAACAAAACCACCCATCTAAATGATGAAGGTTATACATCTGTGTCATAAAACGATCGATACCCTGGGAACATCCCAACTTTTCTCAGCTGACATTTAACGTAACATTTTGTTAATGTAAACAAAACCAACTACTTATTTCTGGGATTACAGATAAATAAACATTTAAGCTCGTCTCTTCAGACAGACGAGCTTATGCCATAGCTTCCTCGGGGTCCGTCGTATATTTGGTAAAGGATTTGCTTACGTACTGTTTTCATTCAAGGTACAGTTTTGAAACGAAACAGTTTTCTGACATCATAGTATCAACCACAGGGAATAGTTCCATGAATTGATTGCAGTTTGTAGAAGCCTCTTTTTATGTTAGAATCTCGGTTGGGTTTTTCTCAGTAACCATTCAAAGCAGACCCTTCAGACTTAAGCTTTAATCTGACATATATTAGCAACTGGGAGGGGCGGGGGACAACTTCCATAACTCTTGACTGCATGCTTTCAAAGTAATGCTTGGTTTAAGTCAGAATTTTGGGATTTTTTTTTTGTTAAAGTCCTCTTTTTCTTCGTTACTATTCAATGTAGACGTTTGAAACATGAGCTATTTTTTCTGACATTTTAGTTGCAACCACAAGGGCAATTTCTATAACTCTTGATTTTCAAGTAATGTCATTTGGAAGTAAGCTTTTGATTAATTTTATTGTTAAAGTCCGTTTTGTATCAGTAAATATTTAGGGTACAGCTTTGAAACTTCCCAATGTTGTCTGACAACTTGGTAGCAACCACAGGAGCAAGTTTCGTACTTTAGTTTGCATTGCTATGCTCCTTTATAAGTCAGTATTTCGGTTAAATGTTTGGTAAGAGTCTACATTTCCTCAGTAAGCAGTAAAATATATCTTTAAAGCATAAGATGTTTATCTGACATCAAAGTAGCAACCGTAGGGAGAATTTCATAAATATTGACTACATTTTGTCAAAGTTATGGCCCTTCAAAATTTTATGTATAAACAGGTATATTTTCCTCTTTTGTTTTGTTTATCTTTTGTATGTGATTGTTTTCCTCTTTTGTATTGCTGTTAAAGAGCACTTTTCAAAAAGTCTCAGTAACTATTCATTCAAGGTACAACTTAATTAGAATTTATTTTAAAAAAAGAGAGTTTCAATATTAGTCATTAATAGTAATTATTCAATGTTTTTGTTAAGTAGTGTTATATTACAATTTGTTAAAGTTTGTTGTATTTGATATTTCTTAAGTAAAGAGCATTTTTATGTTTTTTTTGTTTATATAATTTATTACCACCTAGGGCCATAATAAGCATTTGTAACCTGTCTTTATTTTGGGATAAGAAAATAATATATTGCTTTAGAATATGTTAATGCTGCATGCGCTTTGGTCTATATCTTTAGCAATATACGATTAGACATTGCTGCAACACAGAATGTTTTTCAAGAGTAAGGACTACATGTAAACAATCAACAATGACTTAAACCGCATTTATTTTACAGTATGTGTTAAGTGTGAGATTTTCTGCAGTTTAGCGTTTGTAAATGTGTTTTTTTTAATTCAACATTTAAACAGCGGAGCAACTGGCGTTTAACGGAAGCATTCCGTTCAAAACTATGACCGACTGCGTTGAGGAAAAGGAAATTGAAACAGACGCCATCGCGGTAATGTGGGTAACACTAATATGTTTAACTGTTACTTTATTTTACGGTTATTTACCAACTTTCATGTGTTGCGTATATCCATGTTATTGAATTTACATTAAGTAATACACGCTTAGGAATCAATAACAAACATTGATGAAAATATGAAAACTGACTTTCTCCTTACTTTATCCTTTTTCTTCAACTTTTGAGCTCACCTGAACCAAAGGCTCATGGCTGGCTATTGCGACCTGTCTTTGTCTTCGTCTAGACGTTAACATTTTCTTCAAACGACATCTCCCCATAAACAACTTGACCGATTTTGATAGCACATTACAAGGATTCTCTGGGTTGTCGCTTATATTTGTTCAAATAATTGGATTCCATGTAGAACTCTGATTGCCATGGCAACAGAAGGGGCACATTTGAAAGATCTTCTCTAAAGCTAGCGACCAGACCTTAACATAATTTGTAATAAGTGTTTCTAGGTTGAACCTCTATAAAGAATATGGAAATTATTTTGATCAGTTAAACTCATGGCCTGGGGTCGGAGCCAGTTCTATTTATATGCATGTAGTGAAAACTGAACTCAACTTTTTCTCCAAAATTTCAAATGACAAAAATTAGATATATTGCCTTCATTGTGTCCTAGTAGTCTGTAACAAGTTTGTTTAGATACTGTATCAGGTAAATATAGTACTGATTGAGGTAAAGGCAATGCTTTGTCAGGTTAATTGAATATTTTGATTACTTTATCAGGTCAACTTAATACTTTGTAAGGTCATTGAACTACTTTGTCAGATAAAGAACTTGCTCTGTCAGGTCAATAAAATACATCGTTTGGTTAAAAACAAATGGGGACAGTATTCTAGTGGTAAGACGTATGCTTCAGGATCGACGGGGCATAGGTTCAAATCCCGCCAGGGCCGTCAGATTGGTCTGGGCAGTAAATAATCCCACGTGTGCCTCACTCCAGCCGGATGTATAAATGGGTACTTGTGACGGTGTAAGCCGATGTGCCGTGGCTGCTACATCTGTAAACTGCCGAAATACAACCTGATGATCAGGGCAAAATATTTAAAGCATCTTTGAGCGCATGTCCAACATGAAATAGTGTGCTATATAAATGTGGTAAAAATACATTGCCTGATCAATTTAATACTTTTTCAGTTAAGTGAAATACATTTGAAGGTCAATTTAATATTCTGATAGGTAAATAAAATACTTGTCTGGCCAATGTAACAATTTGTCAGGAAATTACAATTCCTAAGATTAATGATAAACTTTTATTGCTTTGTCAGGACAATATAAACTTTGTCACTTACTTGCCAGATTACTGGAATATTATGATTTCTTTGTCAGGTGAATGCATTACTTAGTCATAAGTTTAAACTTATTTATTTTAGCTCGAATATGTTGAAAGCCTGTGACCTTTGTCACTAAAATAACATAATAACGCAAGTTAAACACCAGTCGGTAGAACAAGGTCATTGTATTAGAACAGTCCTAAGACTCTCATGTTTTTCGGTCATGATAGAGCAATAGAAAGACTATTACCTCATTTCCTAATATTTTGCAATGACATTAAAAATGAAGAAATTAGGTTCGAGTTTTCATATCATCAAGTTTGCAACATGAAAGTCATCTGTCTATTGAATATGTCATGAATGTCATTGTATCTACACATTTACCAGATTACCAATAAACTATATATACTCGTAATAGTTGACCTTGAAATATTTGTACAGTCCTCCGCCAGATATGTTTTAACACTTGCTTTATCGGCTACACTGGTCATAAATAAATGACATACCACTAAATATAAATTTAATACAAACTATTCAGCAAATTGAGAAATACAAGCTCAACCCGATTTATCTTAAATGGATTCTTCAAATTCAAATTCTTGAATTATCGTGTATATTTGTAGGCCGTTGTAGTCATTTTAACAGTTTGGACAACAAAACAAGATATACAACAAATGCAGTCTCATTCTTCCGATTTCATATAACATAGTAGGTATTTGCCGTTAATGACCTTTGTATTTGATTTTTAGCAATGTGGTCACATACCAATATGCTTTCATATGAGATGTATGATAAAGATCTACGCTATTTATTATCATGGATTACTAGTTTCAGATTAAATCTGCACGAACCAAGACAATGAAATGTATAAAAACGTCTAAAAAAACTAAAACCACTTACAGGCACCTA
Organism: Nuttallia obscurata; assembly: GCA_032358795.1. Lineage (NCBI taxonomy): Eukaryota > Metazoa > Mollusca > Bivalvia > Cardiida > Psammobiidae > Nuttallia > Nuttallia obscurata. Next base: position 2,829 of record JAULCC010627964.1, on the reverse strand, counting down.
GAGTTACTATCGATATTTACTGTTCTTGCTTACACGAGCGTCTACGTAGGTACAATCTCACACACTAGCTCATCAAAGATCATGCATCGAATCCAACGAAATATAATACATATGCAATGAAACATTCGACACAAAGACCAAGTATAGCTATTTTGGATGTAGAACAAAACCGAGTTTGACATGTTTGATGATAAATGAATTTAGTTTTAGGTTTTGCCATTATGCTCAACTGTGACAATGTAGCCTTTCTTACTTACACTTCAAACATCGATTTACGAACTGTTTCAGCTGTGTGCTCGTCGTGCTTGGTATACTCATGCTAATCGGCACACTGTATGACGTCATAGCAGTTCAGCTTGACTTCTTCAACGGGAACAGCTCGACTGATGCACACGTAGAACTGAAATATTACAACAATCCAAATTTTCAAAACGACCCCGACGACACGGCGATTAAAGAAGGCACTAAGTCTGGGGAAAGGCACGTACATGGACCTTCTGTTGTAGAAAATGAGTCATACGGACTGTCTGATATCAAACTGACAGAGAAGAATGACACGAGTGTATCCGAAGCTACAAGTGAAAACGGACAACTCCGTGTGGCTACAGTGGACATCAAAGATGAAAGTTCGGGTGATAAAACGTTGCAAGCTGAGAAACAAAAAAGTAAAAAAATATGGGCTTTAGACGGGCCAGATATGCTGCAATATTATAAAGATTTTTTTAAAGCAATTAATTTTAACACCCTTACAATGGGCAGTCTATTAACATAGTCATACAACTAATGTGCGTGGTTTGCTGTTTACAGTAAACATGTAATGATTTTAATTATCACAGTATAATATTTTCTAGAATTATATTCTCAAAATCGTCACATTTCAGTATTTATACAAAATATTCAAGTGTTATTTCAGCTATCCTTGGGCAGATGGTTTTGTCGTTTTCTGTGTACAGTAATGGAGTTAAGATACTGGGTACACATCAAGGAGCCGGGAGTCTAGGAGCTGTCAATGGTATTCGATTCCTCAGCATGGCCTGGGTCATACTCGGCCACGCTTATCTCTTTGTCAGGGGATATGATAGTAAGTTACTTTATAGTCATGCTTGATCACCCTTCATGCTATTAAAATATATATTATAGTAACCTACTGTATTGTCATACATAAACATGGTTCAAACTTACTATTTTTCAAACGGATAAAATAGTAAGGTATTGTATATTCATCCTTGGTCACTTTTACTACTTTTCCAATGGATATGATAGTAGGTTATTGCCTATACTCATAGAAAGTTTGAATGAAGACGGTTTGTTATAAGCAAATATTAAAACATATCCGGAATCACCTGCCTATTTCACTTTGAACAAGCAGTGTGAGATTGTACTGATTCAATCTGTGAAAAACCTATAGTCAGGTTGAGATTAACCCGTCATAAACTAGACAAAAGGTCAGATTATGTTACCCATTTACCAACGACAAGAAAGTTTGTTTCCTTGCACTCCAGATATGGCCAAGGATATCGAATATCTGATTTTGTTTTGCAAATTTTAAGATATATTCAGGAAACATGGCTGCATTATTATTACTAAAACTACTCAACATTTGTAAGATTACCTCTAAAATTGACCCCGTCAGTCACGGTGTAGACGGTTTTAGCGTGGTTTAAGTGACGTTATGTGAAAAATTCCGATAACTGTAAAGAGTGTTATCCCGAAACGTCTTGCATCCATGTTATTTCTATATAAACAAACTTGGGCCGATATTCTGAAACTTTTTATTTTTTAACCAATTCTGGAGTGCAGTCGCTTCAAATAGCGTAATAGTTAAACACCATATCTGACAATTACATGGCGATCAAACTATTTTGATTCAGTGACATTATAAATATTTAAAATTTGTTTCTTTCTTCAGGAAATATGATACCTTTTACCATAAAAAAGATGAACCAGTGGACGTTTATGTTCATACCATACGGCTCAAATTCAGTGGACTCCTTCTTTGCCCTAAGGTAATACGTCAGCCTGTGTACTTTCTTCCTCTTTCAATTTTATGTCACTGTTAAACCAAAAAAGGTCAGATCAGCTCACAGAGTATTTAGGAGCCTTAACCAGTAAAACCTGGATCCTTTGGCATTAAAAATATCGTATTTAAAGGATTTGTTATTGGAGAACCCGATATATTATTTATGAATGTAAAATTTCTGATACTATATTATAAATATTGTCAACCCGAGGACATCAGCTGCGATTTGGTCGATAGAATATTCCGAAGGTTGATTATATGCATTGCCACCCTCAAGGAATACAATATTTGTTTTACCATACCGAACAGAGAAAAGGTTTAATTGAAAATTACAAAATTTAGAAATTTTTATCTTTTAAATTAGTAATATTCTAATCTAAATTACTGAATTAATTTTTTAAATTATATCAAGAATTCAAGTTTAATATTGGTTTTGCAATACATTGTGTTTTAGATTAAAATTTCTTCATCTCAATTTTTATATATTTGAAATTCAAATTTAAATTACAGCTTATTAATTTACATGTATACATGTTCTTAGTTATTATTGTTTTTTATGAAATTTATCTGAGTCTATGAAAATGTGTCAACGTTTTCTGTTCTATTTATAGAACAGTCAATATATTTCGGAAATATGAAAAAAATATTGACGGTACCATTTACTATACGTTGTTTAGAGAAACTCAATGTGTGCTTTAATAGTAAAAAATAAATATTATTTGCAGTGGCCTCCTTGTTGCTTATCTGACACTAAAGCAGTTGAAGAAGGTTGGACAAGTTGGCAAGTTCAATTGGTTCATGTTTTACTT
>JAULCC010627942.1:0-10020 GCA_032358795.1 Nuttallia obscurata | reverse complement strand
GGGTAATGGGGTAACAAACGGGAGAATGACATGTCTTCATGAAACTAATTAAATGGCCAAAACCTGACCCTACTACAATTGTACCTTACATCCATCTGACATTATGCTTTATATCTGTCTGACATTGTACCTTACATCCGTCTGACATTGAACCTCACATCTGTCTGACATTGTAACTTACATCTGTCTGACATTGAACCTTATTTCGTCTGACATTGTGCCTTACATCTGTCTGACATTTTCCTTAACAGCTTTCTGATATTGTACCTTACATCTGTTTGATATTGAACCTTTCATCTGTCTGATATTGTGCCTTACATCTGTCTGACATTTTGCCTTTACAGCTTTCTGATATTGTACCTTACAGATATCTGACATTGAACCTTACATCTGTCTGACATTTTGCATTACATATGTCTGACATTGTACCTAACAGCTATCTGACATTGTACATTTCAACAATCTGACATTGTGCCTTACATCTGTCTGACATTATGCCTTACAGCTATCTGATATTGTACCTTACATCTGTCTGACATTTAATCTGACATCTGTCTGACATTGTGCCTTACATATTTCTGACATTGTACCTTACAGCTATCAAACATTGTGCCTTAAATCTGTCTTACATTGTACCTTACATCTTTCTGACATTTAACCTTACAGCTATCTGACATTGAACCATACATTTGTCTGACATTTAACCTTACATCTGTCTGAAATTGTGCCTTACAGATATCTGACATTGTACCTTACATCTGTCTAACAGTGTGCCTTACATCTGTCTGACATTGTGCATTACAGCTATCTGACCTTGGACCTTTCTTCTGTCTGACATTGTGCCTTAAGCTATCTGACATTGTGCCTAACATCTGTCTGACTTTGTGCCTTACAGCTATCTGATATTGTGCCTTACATCTGTTTTGACATTGTGCATTACATAATCTGACCTTGTACCTAAAATCTGTTTGACATTGTGCCTTACAGCTATCTGACAAAGTACCTTACATATCTCTGTCATTGTACCTTACATCTGCCTGACATTGTGCCTTACATCTGTCTGCCATTGTGCGTTACATCTATCTAACATTGTGCCTTACATCTGTCTGACATTGTACCTTACATCTGTCTGATATTGTACCTTACATCTGTCTGACATTGAACCTTACATCTGTCTGACATTGTGCCTAACATCTGACTGTCATTGTGCCTTACAGCTATCTGACATTGTACCTTACAGCTATTTGACACTGTACCTTACATATGACTGACATTGAACCTTACATCTATCTGACATTGTACCTTTCATATGTCTGACATTGTGCCTAACAGCTATCTGACATTGTGCCTAACAGCTATCTGACATTGTGCCTTACAGCTGTCTGACATTGAACCTTACATCTGTTTGACATTGTGCTTTGCATCTGTCTTACATTGTACCTTACATTTTCTGACATTGAACCTTACATCTGTCTAAGATTTTGCCTTACAGCTATCTGATATTGTACCTTACATCTGTCTGACATTGTACCTTACATCTATCTGACATTGTGCCTTACATCTGTCTGACATTGTGCCTTACATCTGTCTGACATTGTACCTTACAGCTATCAGTCATTGTGCCTTACATCTGTCTGACAGTGTACCTTAAATCTGTCTGACCTTGTACCTGATATCAGTCTGACATTGTACCTTACATCTATCTGACATTGTACCTTACATCTGTCTGACATTGTGCCTTATATCTGTCTGACATTGAACCTTACATCTGTCTGACATTGTGCCTTTTTGCTATCTGCTGAATAACTTTGTTTAAATTATGATTCCAGTCATGAAACTGCAATACTTTTGCTTTACATGTAATCTGAATTGTAATCAATTGTAATCATTTAATGAATTGTAATGTAATGATGACAATTGAAAACAGAAGTTATTGTAATGTAATGATTACATGTTTTTATCAAAGTAATTGTAATATAATCATTACAATTTTGCAAGAAATCGCCGCAGGTCTGCTGATTCACTAGATAAAGTAAACTGTAGTATTGATTTTTTAAACATTTTCCTTTCAACAAGGGTGTCATTATACTAATATAGGACACCTTTCTGTTATGAACACACCTACCCTTTGATTTATGTCAAATTGTGCTTTGGATGATGTCAAATTGCTCTTTGTTTGATGTTAGAGAAATGATGTCCAAAAGCCTTTCTTTCCCTTTACAAGTAGCCTGTGTAATGTGTTTGTTCTCAGCTATGAAGAAATGCCTCGGAAAATGGACTCATTATAATAACTGCAAAGAGCTAGGATAGGTCCTGATATTTGCAGAGTAGAAAATTGACAGTAGGGAAATAAGACTTTGTTTTGATGTTTGATGTTATCAAAGACATAGTTAATGGTTGGTAAGTTATTAAGTACACTCCATGCAGTGTTTAACTATTTCCATTCTTGCAATATTTAACCACTGCCTAAATAAGCAACCAAACTCGCTATTAAAATATTTATAGCACAGGGAATCCAATTCAGACACACCTCAATTTAAATCCATTCAGATTACACCTTACATATTGGTGATTCTTGCATGCTAACCCATCAAGAGACGGTAAACAAATGACCGTATGTCAAATGTGAACACTGTTTTCTTGGGAATTGTTATGCTGTTGTGATGCTTTGTGTAATTTTCAAATGTATTCAGAAGAGAAATGCCGCATGTTAATATGAAGTCGTTGCCTGCTAGGCAAAAAATATAGTTTACTTGTGACACAGCCAGCTTACATCCGAGATGTCTTTCATGTCCACATGTGTTTGACGTGTTACAGTTTGACATGCTCCAATATTATTAAAACATCATTATATAGATCTAACATTAAAACTAATGCCTGCCAAATTGGTGATAGTATTATATTAATATATATTCTATAATATAATATTTTCACATTTTTTGCTGGCATTGGTTTTAATATAATGATGTTTAATAACATTGGAGTATGTTTGGGGTCAGATTACGTGCGGAATACCTGTGCTCAAAGGTGGTTTACATTAGTGGGGAAACTCCTTCCATATTTGGCGCGTTGAAGGGACTAGTGTGTTTTTTAGCCAATGAAAAATGGTATCAGATCTGGCTTGGTGATTTGTGAAATGCACGTATTTCATTGGTTGGGCTTAATCTAGTACATAGCAGGAATTACTAGTCGTTCATGCAGCAGATGAACATAGTCAAATCAGGCATACATGCTGCAATGGGAGCGTAAATATTAAGATAAATTGTTTTACAGAAATGGGAAAGTATCATTATTTGTTTCAGATCCAGACAGCAGCTTCTGGAGCAGATCAAAGCAGTGCACAGAAACTATTACAAAGGTTGGTTTGAATTATAGTATGGCAATACCTCTCGACAGGTCTACCACAATTTTGAAACATAAAACATGTGTATCTATTGTACAGATTTTGTCCAATCAGGCAAGTGAATTTAACCACTACTACCATATTTGGGTAGTATTATGATGCAAAAGTTGATATTTGAATTTGAGTTGACATTAATTTTTATGTAGGTTTATTTTGAAAGTTGTCACACATTTTAAAAAGTAGCTTTTTGTTAATATCCTCTTGTCATCTTAAGTTTATCTACTAACCTGATGCCATAAAATCACACACACTATTTGTTTAGTACAACATTTCCTTTGATATTGAGAAAGAGTCACTCAATAAGGGTTTTGTACTACTGGGCTGTGCATTACTCAAGCAACATTACCATATTTGGTACTTGTACTATTTGGCTGGGCACCTTCAGGCATTACTACATGTACTATATTTGGTATTGGCTATATTTTGCTGTGCCCCTCTTAAACCATTGTAAATAATGATGCCACAAAGGTTAAGGTATTTGCTAAGAATGTTAGAGTGTTTCTTCATATAGTCTATGAAATAGAGGAATAAACTTTTTGTAGTTATTTAACTTTGATTGACATACAAGTAAAAGGCGTGTATCTGCAGTTCATTTTGTTTGGAATGTCAAACTTTATAAAACTTCACGTTGAATTATGACTGTTTCTGTGTCATCTGCAGTCAGCCTGGAGCCATTTCATTGGCCCAGAGATGTGGGAACCAGCAACAACAGCATCCTGTTGATCAAGCTCAGGGAGCCAGGAGCCAGAGTGCCTCTAAAAATATCAAGGAAATACTTACACATGGGAGGATGACCGCCACAGACCTTCAGCAGATAGGCTTACTTGGTCGAGGCAACGGTGGACAAGTATACAAGTGGGTATAAATACTTGTCTATAGGGCTTAGACTTTGTCATTTTTAACATTTTAAACAGTTATATTAAGCTCTGTTTTAATGAAAAAAAGATATTTTCTCAATAAGTGCTATTGCTAGTGGTTTTAAACTTGGATTATATTTAAATTTTAAAATTAGAAAATTATTAATTTTTAACATTTAACTTTGTATTTTTTGTAAATTGTAATTTTAAAAAAAGTGCTATTGCTTGAGGTTTCAAGCTGGAATCATTGTATATCTAAAAAATTAATAAACTTAGACAAGAATCTAAAATTTTAAAAGGCTTTAAAATTAATTTTAAAATATCAAAAATTTCAATTTCAGTTTCCAATATAAAATCAATATAAACTTTTAATTGTTATTTTAAAATTGAATTGTAATGAAAAAGTTAAAGATTTATGATTGAAAATTTAAAAGAATTCAAAAGTAAATTTTCAAATTTAAGACTTTAAACTTTTGTTTGAATGGTATAATAAAACAAATAGTTCATTCCTTGGGTGTGGCAGTGACTATATAGTCAACTTTTATAATGCACTTAGAATGACAGGATATCCTCAGGTTGACAATTATGCACTGCCACCCTCAATGAATGCAATATTGGGAGTGGGGAAACATGGCTTTTGCTATGTCTGTTCATCTATCAGTCAAGTTATTTTGTTTTTTCAGACATTTTGACCTTGTCTCATTATTGAAAGTCATAATGTTTTAGGTTTTGACAGACATTTTGACCTCGTCTCATTATTGGAGGTCATCATGCTTTAAGTTTTTTCAGACATTTTGACCTTGTTTCATTATTGAAGGTCATCATGTTTTAGGTTTGGTCAGACAACGTGACCTTATCTCATTATTGAAGGTCATCATGTTTTAGGTTTTGTCAGACATTTTGACCTTGTCTCATTATTGAAGGTCATCATGTTTTAGGTTTTTTTAGATAAATTATATCATGACCTTGTCTCATTATTGAAGGTCATCATGTTTTAAGTTTTGTCAGACATTTTGACCTTGTCTCATTATTGAAGGTAATCTTTTTTTTAGGTTTTGACAGACATTTTGACCTTGTCTCATTATTGAAGGTCACCATGTTTAAGATTTTGTCAGACATTTTGACCTTGCCTCATTATTGAAGTTCATCATGTGTTAGGTTTTGCCAGATTTCATGACCTTGTCTCATTATTGAAGGTCATCATGTTTTAGGTTCTGTCAGATATCGTGACCTTGTCTCATTATTGATGGTCATCATGTTTCTGTTTTCAAAATTGTTTGACTCTTTCTTATTATTGCAGGTCTTTATGTTATAGCCGGAGGAAATGATCTTATTTTATGACATAGACATAGACATATTCTATTCAATTTTATTTAACATATACAAATTGCATCTTGTTACATCAACAGTTATTACTAACATAAGTGTCAACATGAGTTGTGAGTAGTTACAAAAGAAATATAACATCAAGTTCTTAAATCAGTAGCTATCAGATATCTGTTGGGGATGATATTCCATTCTGATGTACTGCTTTGAACCTTTTAAGAAATTACCGTAGAGTTTAGAATACATTTAAGAAGAAATTGTGCAATTAGAAGTAGAAAAAGCGCAAAAAACAGATTTAATGCTATAACATCATGTTTTCTGGTGACCATTTTAAATTTGCATGGTAATATTAGATTTGCACTGATATGATGTAATGACAAACCTACATACAAATACTAGTAAACATGGTAAAGTACTTAAATACAAAGTTTTGACCTCCTCAGAAGTAAACATGCTATTAATGGATTTCAGAAATCCCCAGTTTTGTTTCAATTTTTCAAAATTTACACTAAAATTATTGGAAAGGCACCAGCAAATTTTAGAAGATTCCAATAAATGACCTCAACACGGTATATAGATTGTACATACCAAAAGTCATTTTCTGTAGGATTTAATTTCTTTAATTTCTTTATTTTGAATTGCTACTTTTGGTCATGAATACCCTCTACTAATAATGATAGTATCATACTTAACTATCAATACAGCCAGAAATGTAAGAAAACAACAACAAAAAATCATAAGTATGAGGCTGTGTAGAATGAACTGATTTTAGTAATGTTACATATGCATATAGGATAGGAGCAAAAATAAACTATAAAGTACAAACTTGAAAAAACAATATCAGGACACCCAGGAAAGGTGTTAGAAGAATATTGACACATTTATCATTGGCATTTATAAGATATTGACCTAGATTAAATAGAATTACCTTATTTGTTTAATCTAACAGTATCACAAGTAATAATATACTAGGTCTATTTTAGTGTATGAGTTAAGTCAGATGACTAATGACGTAGGTAATACCGATATTGATAGTATAGTAAATTCCCTAACTTCATTAATGTATGACAATACGTTCATTGTCTGTGGTAGGAAGGTCAGTACACATAGCCTAATACCATACAAAAATCCAAAAAAGATTGGTTTAATGATGAATGTATTAATGCCATAAACTAAATTTAAAAAAGTAAAAAATGATTTTTTGAAAAATAAAAACAAAACAAATAGGCTAAATTTCGTGACGGCATGATCCACTTATAACAACACAAAACGTAAAGCCAAATCTGTGTAGAGAGAAAAAGAGGGAAAGCGCGTAAGTGATCTAGCCAAAAAAGAGCAAAAATATTTTCTGGAAAGAAATTAAAAAACATAACAAAAAGATTTATCAAAGCGCAGAAAACTTAGTTATAGGATCTCCTAGAACACTTTAAATCTATCTTTGGAGGTACAGAAGCCTCAAATAATTTTACTCAAGATAAATTTCCAAATATTGACTTACAAGAACTTGATCAACTTATTCAGAATTAAGAAAAGCTATTTTCTGATAGAAAAACTAGAAAAGCCCAGGAACAGATAACTTATGTGCAGAAGTGTTCAAATGTTCATATGATTTTATCTTCTCCTTTTTGCTTAAACTTTATAATAGAATATTCTTAAATGGGGGGACGGAATAATAACACCAATATTTAAAAACAGCAACATAGATGACATGAAAACTTATTGAGGAATTACCTTTATAAATGTCTTAGCTAAAATTTATTTACAAATACTTCTGAATAGATTAACAGTTTGGTCCAAAAACAACAACACGTTAATAGACCAGCAATTTGGTTTTCCAAAAAGGCAAATCCACTGTCGACTGCATTTCCATTTTTCATTCCATAATATCAAAAGGACTAAATTCAGGTAAAAAGCTGTACTGCGCATTTTTGGACTATGAGAAGGCTTTCGATAGAATAGATCGTTCACTTTTATGGAAAAAATTGCTTACTGAAAATGTAAGCACTAAGTTTGTGAAAGCAATTAAAGCTATGTATAATGTTGTAAAGTCCAAAGTAAGATATAGGTCCAATCTATCTGAAAGCTTCAGCTAATGTACCGGCTTGAAGCAAGGTGACCCGAGCTCACCATTATTGTTCATACTCTTCATAAATGACATATCCCATAGTATCAACTCTGATTAAGATGGAATTTTCACAGCCAAAGAGTTAAAGTTATTTATAATTCTCTACGCTGATGATTCCGTTATATTTAGTACTTCTCCAACAACTCTATGAAGATTATTAAAGGATGTCGACTTATATTGCAGAACATGGAGTCTTACAGAAAAAACTAAAATTATGATTTTCAAAGGTGGTTGACACACACATTTTAATTATACAATGAATAACATCATCATAGATAATGTAACCTCCTTCAAATACCTTGGTATCCATTTTTACAAAAATGGTAACTGGAACAGAACACAGAAACGTTTAGCACAACACTCTTTATATGCATTACATAGTCTTTTCTGCATTCTTAATCAACTAGAATTATCATATGCAGAAAAATGTAAACATTTTGACTCATTTATTGCTCCTATACTCAACTACAGTTCAGAGGTCTGGGGTACCCATGAGTCCAAAGACACAGAAAAGATAAATACCAAATTTTGTAGAAAATTCTTGGTGTTAAATAGTCGACAAACCTCATTGGTTTATACGGTGAGCTTAGAAGAACCAGTTACAAATTAATAGCAAACTAAACATGATAAAGTATAAGATAAAGATATTAAAACTAAATAATTCATCCATCATTAAAACAATATACTTAATACAGAAACGCGACATAGACGAGAAAATCAAAGGACACACTTCAAACAGGGCATTTCAAATAAAATCCGTACTAGACAATTTGGGTCTATCATTTCTTTGGATACAACAAACAGACATTTAAGTATGTTTTTAAAAAATAAGAAAACATTTGTTTGATACATATTATCAGTCATGGTACTCAAACATTAATAACTCAAAAAGGCTTGACTCGTACACTCAGTATAAACACTTTGAATCGGAGAAATATCTTGCATGTATCCAAAATATTAAATTTCGTACAGGGCTGTCAAGATTTAGACTTGCATCGCATAAACTACAATTAGAATATGGTCATTATAATAATATACCTCATTAAGATAGAAAATGTATTTTTTGTAATTTAAACGCAGATGAAAATGAATATCACTTTTTGATAGTATGTCCTCATTATAAAGAATTAAGAATAAAATATTTTAAACCATACTACTGTAGATGGCCAACACTGAACAAGTGTGACACTCTTATGGGCACAAAATCTAGAACATTTCTCCTGAATTTAAGCAAGTATATATATTTTGCCAATGAGTTGAGGAATAATACCAGTACTACGATTTAGTTGTATCAGAGAAAAATTTCAGTAAGACATTAAATTACCTCAACTCATATTTAAAAAAATAGTAATAATTCTTGTGTGTGAATAAATCTCTTGTTTACGAAAGTTTATCTCAAAAAATATTTTTTACATCTCTATTAGATAAACAAAAATCAGTTGTTTACAAATGGTCAACAATTTACTTCTCTGTTAATTATGTTGTTAGTTTGTCTGTGTATGAAAGACACCATGTATATCCCTACTTACCACTTAATTGATGTAGGCTATAAACATTAGTGTATGTTTGATGCTGAATAAAATTTGTATTGTATTGTAATGTATTGTATTTAAGGATTTAATGTATTTATTTTCCCCTTATCTTGTCATGCTGATGAGTAACACTTAAAAGTGGCAAGAAATTCATATTCAATCTTGCGATACTAGCGTAGCTGACACACTCTTTCATTCTTTCGCATCCACTCTCTCCCATACCTACCAGTTTGAATATGTAAATTATTTGAAGAAATATTGAATTTAATTACACAACTATGTACTTGTTTTGACACACAATGTAACATACAGTGTAATAGAATTAAGATACCTTTTTTCACAAAAACTATATATATATACTTTTTAATTGTTAGAAATTCGCTGTTGAATAAAACAATCCATTAATGCTACTCCTGGTACAGTTTTCTTGTTTATTATATTACAGAGCATTCCATGTCCCTACTCAGAGATTAATGGCAGTTAAGGTGAGTTTTCTTAGATAGTTAATGCTATCTTTCCATCCATTATACAAACTAACTGCAGTTAAGGTGAGTTTTCTTAGATAATTAAAGCTTAACCCAATCCCCTATACACACTAATGGCAGTTAGGGTGAGTTTATTCTGAAATTATTAAAGCTTATCCCTATCTCATGTTCACCTTTACAGCTGTGAAAGTTAATTACTCTTAAATAATTAAAGTTATCTATCCCATAGACACATGTAACAAAACAATCATATTTCCACATTTTATCATTAAATGAGACTATAATAGATTTG
>JAULCC010627931.1:0-10020 GCA_032358795.1 Nuttallia obscurata | reverse complement strand
TTAAGCTCGCCAAGGCTCGCTTAATAAAGTTTCCTTATACTCGTTGAAGAAATTTTTATATTAAATAAAAACTCATGAGAGATCCTATATAAATCACATTTCAGATTCAGGAGTGAACTACTGTAACTTCTAAATAATGTATTAACTTTATCATAAGATGTTTTTTGTTGTTCGGTACGTAACACTTATTGACCATTTCTGTTTTGCTCTAGCAGAGATTGTTAGTTTGGGATATTTTGTCCCAGGCGCGGACCTGTCGAAAAAACTGCCACAAAAACTTCAATTTTTTGTTTTAACCAAATTTTCCCCAAATGGCACGTGGACCACCTTTTACGAAATCAGAATATCTCCCCTTGGAGGGCTGTTTTGGGCTATAGTAGAAATTACTTTTTTGTCACTGCCGCGGGCCTGTCGAAAATACCCAACACTCTTCGAATTTTACTTTTCACAGAAGCTTCCCCAAAGGGTGCGGGGAACATTTTTCAGCACATAACTCTTTACGAATTCAGATTATCTCCCCTTGGAGGGCTGTTTTGGGCTTGAGTAGAGATGGCTAGTTTTGCAATAGAAATAGTTTAGATTCTTTTTCTAAAGAGTTTGTTTTATCTATTAAGAAATTCAAATGTTAGACTAGATGGGTGAACAAAAAAATTCGAAGCTTTTAGGGTACTTTTGACAGGTCAGCGGCTGGGACAAAATAGCCCAAACTAGCCATCTCTTCTCAAGGGGAGATAATCTGATTCCATAAAAGGTTATATGCTGAGAAATGGTCCCCGTACTATTTGGAGAAGTTTCGGTGAAAACAAAACATCGATTTTTTTTTGGGCATTTTTGACAGGTACGCGGTTGGGGCAAAATAGACCAAACTAGCCATCTCTACCTCAGCCAACAAGTAAGCGTAATCGGTATGCTTTCTATTACCATTCTGTTGATAGTAACATGTTGTAAAGCTCTTAATGATCACCAGTTAGGAACAAAAGTGATTCATATATGTATTCATATTATTGGTATTTTGATAAATTAGCACTTCGTTCTGCAGTGAAATGATACAACTACGGATATAACATTAATGTCCATTTGGCCCGTATATATCCCATCAACAGACTTTGACAGAGCAATATATAATATACTAAGCCGATGGAAACACTTTTGTTTCGTTTCTATAGATGTATTTTCATCAATATAGACATATATTTATAGCGTCAAGTCAATATATGTGAATTTATTTTTTCTTTAAAAATATCTAAAGTGATGATTTTTATTTCATCATGTGCGTTTAGTAAGGAGGCAGTTCCCTTCCAGATGGCTTGCGGTAGGTTGGTGGTTCTACCCGGTTGCGCCCTTTGCCTGAAATAGTGTGAGTGTTCTCCCGGGGTCTTCCTCCACCTGTAATGAGCTGGACTCGCGATATGACTGAAATACATTTAAAGCGACATTAAATTCCTAAACAAAAAAAAAACACAAAAGAGGCAAGTCGCATTGCGCTGTATATAGATATGTGTTTATTCTGCTTACAGAGGATCGAAATGAAAATATAAATTCATTAATGTATATCTGGTGTGTGTGTGTGTTTTTTTTTTTAATTCATAACCTTTTCTCATTACTTGTCGTCATTTCCAAACTAGGTAAACAGTTACATGATTTCAACCTTTCACACAATTTCCTCAACCTGATTATTTTTAGAATGGAAACTAGCATTGGCTCGGTACGCGGTAGGTTTCCAAAAAAATAACCAAAGTTTTTAAGCACTTGTACTTGTACCAAGTGGCATAAAGAGACAAATTGCTCCACTCTATGCTAAAAAATGTGTGTGTAAATAGGTGAATAATTTGAAATGAATACACGCAAGATTTGTTTTTAAAGCCACTGGTATGCTAGTATTAACATACTCTGAAGTTAATAGGAGAAATAAATATGTAAACTTATGGGCTGTGGTGATTTTGTATTGTTATTTTTATTTTTACACACCTACTTTTGATTTGAATGCCCAATTTGTAAAAATGTCAAGGCCCCACGAAAAAGTCTCAATCGAACAGTCCACGAAATTTAAAGCCCACGAAAATCAATGATACTGGTCACAGTATTTTCTACATTTTGCAGGAGGAGGGCATGAGATGTTATTGTCGGCCATGTCAGTCATAACACAAAAACAAAGTTTAATCCTTTTGGTAACATATCATAACTATACTATCCTTCTGTAAGTTCGAAATTTGCATATCAATGAGGATAGGTAATACGACAAAATTGATAAGCTCTTTGATATTTGTGCTGCATACGTTAATTTAAGAAGATTTCATTAAAACCCTCTGATGTTCAGCTGATATGTCATAGTTTTTAGAATTGCTCAACTCTACCTGTAAGCAAATATTAAGTAAAGTAACTTAACTCCCCTTCAAACTAAAGAAACATTGTTTGATGTTAGCTAGTTTTAACCTTTAGCCTGCTAAGGGCGACCGTGATAGAATTTGCAAACAGCTTGAATCCAGATTAGATGCGAAGTAACTTTGGTGTCTAATCAGGCCCCAAGCTGTTTGACACTCGGTCAATTGTTTCTCCAAATATTGGGCGATTCTGATTAATTTAAAAATCTATGCAGACGACAGATTAAGCAGACGGCATTTTGCTAAAGGTTGATGTAGATCGTGTTATATGTGTTCAATAGTGATTTCATATTCGTACCTTCCTTTATCTATTCATCTGATACTTTGTTTCATGTGTTCTGTGAATAGTTTAATTCTGTGTGTTCAGGATAACTATGAGAGAGAAAGGGGAGGAGATCGCGTGGAGGAGAATGAATGTCCCAATTCCATGTCATTGTTTTGCATTGTATTATTGATTGAATGACCAAGAACTGATATGTAAATCAATAAGATATCTCTCCAACTATTCATATGAATTATTAGACTTTAAGTTTTGAAATATCATTCGCAAACTTATATGCAAGGTGGCTATTTTACACAATAGGACAAATAAGAAAAAAGGCTATTTTATAAATCACTTTCCTCAAGTTGGCATTCGAACAAAAGCTTGTTATGTAGAACTGAAAAATAAATTAATTTTATAAATAACTGACATATATCATTCATATTCAGTCCTGCTATATGGCGATTTCTTTAGAGTTTTTCTGCTACATGTATGTATTTTTTTTTTTTATAAGACTAGTAAATAAAATATAATATAAATCTTTATTTCAGCATAAGACAATTTACATGTCCGTAAGCATATATAGTAGTTAGTTTGATAACATCATGTTGCAGACAATCACAATTCAGGCTTAATACATGCTACAAATATTGCCAAATTAAATATATGATCAATTAGAAATAGCATAGACAAAGAAAGTTATAACAAATTCTAGTGCAGAAGTCACGTAAAAAAAAATTCTTACTTATACTATATACAGTACTTACATAAATGTTTTTTTTTGTTTTTTTATTGTTTCATTTTCAGAACTAGAAAGACCTGTGCAAAAATGTAAATAAAAGAAGATTTGCTAGCGGTGTAGATTCTATAATTGAGATACCTATGATTACCTTGTGCCATTTTTATTTTGAAAGCTTTGAAAAAAGATAACCCTAATTTCCTTACTATTATTATTTTTATTTTTCAGACAAGTTATATCTGCATGGATTTTTTTTTTTTTTTTCATAAATATTTATTTGAGAAAATATCCCTGTATCATCGTATTAGTGCATTCGGATAAAAAGTGAAATTCGTCTTCTATTTATAATACATACGATACATTTCCTTTCGTTAACTGGAGTTGCCTGTGGTTTTCTAAATCGTCCCGATAAAATGCTACTTAAATTAAATGAATTGATGATATGATGCCATATATGACACTTTCGAGTTTTATACACATACACAGAAATGTTTCAAAATATAAGTTGCGTTTGTCCCTAAATTACAGAATATATAAAAGGTTATTTTAAATACTATGACTTGTTTTCTGCAATAAGGTAAAATAACACGCTGATTGTAAATAGATATGATTTGAGTCGAATGACCGAAAACTTGCATACTCACAAATAGTCTAATTCATGATGCCAGACTGAACACTCAAATTCATTTTTTTATAGTGGCTGTGTAAAAATCTGCTAAAAAGAAAGATTTTGTTGAAACTATTTACCTTGACGCATCGGTGTTGTTTAGTCTTTTTTATGAAGACAAAGACTATATCCCTTTTATTTAAATAGTTGCATTTACTCGGTAAGTTTATCGTCACAACTCCATGGCTAAAAAAACATAACCCAAACGTAAATAAAAACATACAGTCTTCTAGGTATACGCATATCTATATATGTATTCTTCTGTGCAAAAATAGTTGCGTAAATAGCTGCGATACGCCTGACGCAGACTGCAGACCAAAATAGCTGCGTTTTACTTCTTTGTCTATGTTGGCTGGGCCCCCGCTGCGTTTTATACTGCACCCAATATCTTAACGATCCAAGCGAATTAACTCTTTACACACCAAATCGCGAATCCGGCAAGAGTGATCTTTCTCAGTGACCTTCCGTGGGAATTGTGTCAATGTGTTGGATATATGTATATGCATGTATAGAGATGTAGTAACACGGGCTGAGTGCGCAGCGGATTGTGTAATTCCACTAAACTACAAAAATGCTCATATTGCGGAAAGATGCAAAGAAGTATTTCAGTTGAAGGGTAATTGTAAGTCGTTTGGGAACCCTGAAAGGCGCTGATATTCACGTTTACACGTTATATCGATATATATATGGACCTACGGCTGTCACGACAGTCAGGTTAGTTAATTTGTTTATTATGAATTAGTAGTTTAATATCAGTCATGCCAGTTACACACTATATATCTACGTTATGTATATTCAAATATATGAGCGATTCAAATATTGGGGATGAGAGGCCATAATTTATAAGTAAAACTACTATGCATGTCTGAAATAATATTCAAAACAGACAAGTCTAAAGAGGAAATAAGCAGACATCAATTTAAATTGGCCATTGAAATAAGCTGCAATCACTTAATTTGACGACTGAGTTAAGCAGCCCTCAGTAAAATTGTCCAAGAAGAGTAAGCAACGCTCAGTTAAATTGTCCATGAGAGAAAGCAGCCCTCATTTGAATTGGCAACCGAGATGAGCAGCCCTCAGTTATTTGGCCACTGAAATTAGCTGCTATAAATTAATTTGACAACTGACTTAAGCAGCCTCAGCAAAATTTTCAATCATTTGAATGAAAGACTAAACAGTGTCAGTTAATTTGTCCATGAAAGAGTAAGCAGTCTCAGTTAAATTGATCATGAGAATAAGCAGCCCTCATTTGAAATGGAAACTGAGATAATCAGCCCTCAGTTGATTTGGCCACTGAGATGAGCAATCTTCAGGCAAATTGTATGGCAACTGAGATAAGCAGTAATAAGTAAAGGCACTGAGATAAACAGCCTCAGCAGTATATCCCATGACAGCAGTCTCCGTTAAACTGGCAACTGAGATAAGCAGTCCTCAATTAAATTAGCCACTGATATAAGCAGCAATCAATTGACCACTGAGATAAGCAGCCTAAGCAAAATTATCTGTGCAGTGTAGGCAATCTCAGTTAAATTATCCATGAGAATAAGCAGTCCTTATTTGAATTGGTCCCTGAAATAAGCAGCAATCAATTAAATAAACAACTGAGATAAGCAGCCTTAATTTGGCAACTGAGATAAGCAGCACTCAGCAAATATTGTCACTGAGATAAGAAGCACACAGTTGAATTTGCCCCTGAAATAAGCAGCATTCAGCTAAATTTGCCACTGAGATAAGCAGCACTCAATTAAATTTACCATTGAGATAAGCAGTACTCACCTAAATTTGCCACTGAGATAAGAAGCATTCAGCTAAATTTGTCACTGAGATAAGCAGTACTCGGCTAAATTTGTCACTGGGATAAGCAGCACTCAGCTTAATTTGTCACTGAGATAAGCAGTACTCAACTAAATTTGTCACTGGGATAAGCAGCATTCAGCTGAATTTGCCTTTGAGATAAGCAGCACTCAGCTAAATTTGTCACTGAGATAAGCAGTACTCAACTAAATTTGTCACTGGGATAAGCAGCACTCAGCTTAATTTGTCACTGGGATAAGCAGCACTCAGCTTAATTGGCCACTGAGATAAGCAGCACTCATCTTAATTTGCCACTGAGATAAGCAGCACTCAGCTAAATTTGCCATTGAGATAAGCAGCACTCAGCTGAATTTGTCACTGAGATAAGCAGCTCTAATTTAATTGGTGATTGAGATAAGCAGCCCTCAGTTAAATTTGCCTCCGAGATAAGCAGCCTAAGATTGACTTTTAATGGCAACAGGGATAGTCTAGCCTGAATGAAATTGGTCACTAAAGGTTTCATTCTCAGTGTAATTTGACATTGACAAGCCTTGTATAATAGAAAGCAAGAACTGACATGCTCCACTTAGACAATTTGATGCACTTTATGTGAAAACAATTTTTTTTTTTTTATTTCAGATTCAAATTACAACTGAAAGTTGAAGGAGTATAGAAGTATATACAGCCACTTGTATGCATATATCTACATACATGTATATAAGTATACTGTGTGCATTTGACTGTGTTATATGACTTACATGAACATAACCAACTAGAGGAGTAACAAATACTTCAGTGCAAAAACAAGAAAGCTGTCATCATTCTGATGCTCACAAAGTCACTCTGTCTGAGATAAAAATGTTACTGTACATAGCAGGTGCGGTTGTTGGTGCAATAGGTGCAGCCTACCTCGGGATAAAAGTGTTCTCCCCATGGATTGCAGTTGATATCCGCTTTGTACGAAATATTTTGCCCTATTTAAAGAAGTATGAAAGATATGGGAAACTTAGAAAATTTGTAATTGACATCTTTGAGAACCATGTCTCCACATCTCCTGACAGTATTCTCCTGGTTTACAATGATAAGGAATATACATATAAGGTAAAGTATGTCAGATTCTAAGGCTTATCTGTGACAAGAGTTAACCCATTGCCAGCTGAAAAAAATGTCTTCTGCTGAAACTGTCGTCTGCCTGATTTTAACATTCATCAGATTCACCCAAAATTTGAAGAAACAATTGGTCAAGTGTCAAACATCTTGGATCCGGATTAGATGTCAAGTTTCTCAGCATCTGATCTGGATCCAAGCTGTTTGCCTATTCTATCATAGTCGAGTTTAGCAGGCTAAAGGTTAAGGCCCCTGTCCAAAAAGAACTTTAATCATTTACTTTAAATACTGCATTTATTTGAGTTTTAAAGTAATAGAACTTTAATTACGAGTATATTATTTTAATTAAACACAAGTTTTCATTTACAGTTTGATGTTTTGTTTGAGTTTGGAGAGGTCTAACACTTGAACATGTTTAAATGATGAAGTTTTCATCATTGTCTCAGTTGGTAGCAACAGAGTTGTGGCTCTTTAATCTTAGAAGACAATTTACAAATGATTTTCCAAAGCTTGACATTGCTCAGTTGTAGTAATATGCCGAAAATATTGACTTTTAAAAGACTTTAAGACCTCGTTACTTATTTCAGACAATTTGCAAACATGACCTGTACATATCTAGTTTCATTATGATGATTAGAAACAAAATATAAAGACAGCATAATTATTATGGTCAAGCCAAATCCTCAACATTTATATATAATTATATGTATATATATATGTGTGGGAGAGAATACCTAAAAAAAGATAACTGCTAATTTCAAATTCAAGACCCAGAATATTGCGACAGCGCCTAGCTACCAGTGTTGACCATGAACACAGAACGTGCAATCTACACATATATAGCTGTCATTTAAAAATCATCTATAAATGACTGATTTACAAACAGTAAATGCTCAATGCTGTAATTACAGGAAGCAAATGAAGAAGCCAACAAGTTGGCCAAGGCTATGGTGTCTCTAGGTCTGAAGAAGAAGGACACTGTGGCCATGATGATGTATAATGAGCCAATATTTATCTGGATGTTCTTAGGTGAGTCAGCTCTGTTGTATTAATGATGATGTATAATGAGCCAATATTTATCTGGATGTTCTTAGGTGAGTCAGCTCTGTTGTATTAATGATGATGTATAATGAGCCAATATTTATCTGGATGTTCTTAGGTGAGTCAGCTCTGTTGTATTAAATCATTTGACTTGTAAACAAAACTAAGCCAAAACTGACTGACTATATATTAGTAACACTTAGTCTTATGGGGGGATACAGGGTGGTATGACCAGTGTGGTTTCTGTATTTCCTGTGGTGCAAGCGGAAATACAACATCAACACCAGTCATACCAATCCGCAAGGTGACCAATCAAATTCAGAGAATTTTCTCTGACTAGTAGTAAACTGCTTTGGCCACTGCTTTGTTATTAACTGCGGGTCATCTGACTGGAAAAATCTCAAATTGACCATGAATAACAAATGTGGCGGTTTCATTGATTCAACAGGGGAACCTCCAGGGGAATCTAGCCAATGAAACTACTTCCTTTTATAACTCAGGTTTTGTTGACCTTTCAAAATGGCGGCCTCCATTTATTACCGGTATGTGATTTTTTAAAAGCATGATTGTGCTTTGTAACACAACCTAGTTATTGTTAATGAAGGGTATATAACTACAACATGAAATTTGATTGGAAGAAGAGTTTGCTCCCCATCACCTCATTCATGTTTGAGGAAATCATGATTTTGTTAGTCAACTGTCCCATGGTATGTATGAATTGTAAAAAAGAAAGTCAAGTGTCTGCAGAAGATGACAGCATGATACCTTTAAAGTGACTGAGCTCCAGTTTTGGTTAAAAAAATTCGGAAGCTTCAAAACATCTGCCAAAGTTTGTAAATATGAAAATAACATGAATGCAAGAGGTTTCAGGATGAAACTCTTTACAGATATTGTGAATTTTTCACATAAAGTCACTGAAACCACACTAAAAACTTCTACACCATGACTAAAGGGGTAAGTAAGTAAGTAAGGGGTAAAATTACTAGTTTTGTGTGGCTTTTTGTAATTATCACCACAAGTATCACTTCAAATTATAGTGCATCCATGTTTCCTGAATATATCTCAACATTTGCAACAGTTTTCAGGTATTTGATATCCTAGGCCATATCTGGAGTACAGTAGCTTTAAGGGCATTTTCATCTCATTATGTAGAAATTAAAGATGCTATGTCAGAAATAAAGGGATTTGATGAACCTTCTAGGTATTCTATTTATGAATTATCCATTCAGCCAAGTTTTTATTGTATGGGGAATTTTAATTAATAAGATGTATTCATTGTCAAACAGAGCATAGCCTGTTTTAGTGTAATATTGATAAAAATGTTCATTTTTAAAAACAAGCTTTCAGCTCATTTAATTAATTTAAAAAAAATTAACATGCTAACATGAATGCTAATGCCTCAAACTGAATTAATTTGTAGATGTATTACAGTTTGTTTTGGTGATAAAGTCCCAGTGACACAGATGAGATAATAATGGGACTTTATGAGCTGTTATCAAGGAAGGAAACCCACTGATCTTCCACCATCAAGCTGAAAAACTATACCTTACATAAAAACATGATTGTTTGGAAAAACCTGGATTTGAACCCACACACAACCTCAAAATGGTGAAAGGCCAGCCAACATCCCACACTGTGTTGAAAGACCAATTCACATCCCCCAAATGGATACAGGCCAACCCACATCCCCCAAGTGAATAGAGGCCAACCCACATCCCAAGTGGATAAAGGCCAAAACACATCCCCCAAGTGGATAAAGCCAACCCACATCCCCCAAGTGGATAAAAGCAAATCCCCCAGAGCAGATAAAGGCCAACCCACATCCCCCAAGTGGATAAAGGCAAACCCACATTCCCCAATTGGATAAAGGCCAACCCACATTCCCCATGTGGATAAGGCCAACCCATGTCCCCAGAGTGGATAATGACCAACCCACATCCCCCAAATGGGTAAAGGCCAACCCACATCCCCAAAGTGGATAAAGGCCAACCCACATCCCCAAAAGGATAAAGGTCAACCGATATCTCCC
>JAULCC010627920.1:0-10020 GCA_032358795.1 Nuttallia obscurata | reverse complement strand
GGAATTTTAAGAAAATGCATTTCTGGTGTTTCCGGAAGTACAACAAAGAGAAATGTGACATGGGGCCCAGATGTGAAACCCCCTGCCCCTGAATACGACGTTTCAGGTAAATATTAATGTAGTCGTGATAATAAATGTGTTTTGTTTTTTTAAGTTTAAATTGGACTTGTGTAAGTTGTCTCATGTATATGTTTAATGAATAACATCTCTTTGTCATTACCAATCTTTAAATAATGTCTATTGTTTGCTTACGTCACTTTATGCCATATAGGGCTAATAGACGTTCAAGACAGCAGGAAGCGAATACAGATAACTCACGTGTTGATCATTCTGATTATTGTACGTGCCCATTGTATAACACTCGTAAACTGGTGAACTGGGGACTGAACCATGCCGGTCGCTTAAATCTGATACGGACGAACCAGTCGCTATACTAACTACATATTTTGAGCACCAAATAGGGCAATTCATTACTTTCAATTTCTAAGTCTTTGGTTTGACTCGAACAGTGATCGAACCTACAACCTCCCGCACCGAAAGTAGACGATCTACAACTGAGCTAACCTCTGAAGTCTAAACTCTAAATAATAAAAATATGTACTTTGTCATTTCAGATTCAATTAGTAAGGCCTTTATACGAGAGAGAAGCAGACTTGATCAGCAAAAATCAATGGAACAAAGACATAAACTAAACAAGGTGAGATATCATAGCAAATCTAGGCACAGACGTGCCTTTGCTACATTAAAACATAGAAATTTTATGTAAAGCTAAACATTTGACATATGCCAGTTTGAATAATTATCGTATGAAGTTTCCTGATATCTACTGAGAAAAATGGACATTTTGTGTGCTTAACTTGTCAAAGAATAGTCCTCCTTTTTAAAGGAGGTGCATAAAAAAAACTCTTCGTCATGCTACCAGCGCCAACCTGATATGGCTCAACTTTAAAAGTGACTGAATAAATTTCTAAAGTTCCTGGTATTAATTCAGGTTGATGCATCAACGAAATTACATGTGCAAGTTCATCAACGGGAACGCGAATTAAATTTCGAGTAATTCATTACTTTAATCTATCGCTACCAAGACATTTTTTTCTTATGATTTCAAGCCATCTTTTCAAATTTGAAGGGGTATATAGGTTTTCATTAAGAAATGCTATTAAATTTATACAACACTTAAGCTATGATGTCCCTGCAACAAAAATGTATCTGGTAATCAAATAAATGTTTTCCCACACAACAGTTCAAATATCTGTAAGAAACTTTCAGAGTAACAACTGTTAGCAACTAAAACATTTTAAAACTTTTCTTAAAATGCAAGCTTTTCGGTTGGTTTTGATTGTCTTCATTTAGCGTGTTGTTTGTTTCTAGCATTATGTTATAGAAATGATATATAGTATGATAATGTTCGTTATATTCACTTCATTATGAAAGATGTAAAACAATGATATAACCCGATTTTCTTCATACCAACGTCTAATATATGATTTAATATCAACTATACCACAGAATGAGAGAGCCGGACATAAGCCAGTAAACAATGCCAGGGTTGGAATGGTGACCAAAGGCTGCCGAGCACCGACACCATTTAGACAAAGAAAAACACCAACACCTGACCTTTTAAAGGGACATGTACCAGGTGTAGTTACAGCTGTAAGTATTGTTTAAGAAACACAATGTTGACACTTTTGAGGACTCAATTTTCTGAATGTTGTTTTAATTCAGATAATCTTACTTCTGTCCTTCTTTTCTTTCTTACTCCGTGCTTAAATATCGATACTTTCACAAATTGGTTTTTATGTTTCTGAATCAAATTCCAAACGGCCGGCAAAAAAGAAATGCTAGTCGAATATTGTTGGATTGGCATTATTATGCAATGTTATGTTTGCTTTTCTTCACAAACAACATACTACACCATTTGCTGAAATCCTGTTATTTTAACTTATTCACGAACCAATTTTCTTCCTCTGGATTCAAACCAATACCCACCTACATAAAGAAGTCTTTGTTTAGTTTAAACATATTTTATTTACAATTTTCATACTATAAACAATGATATGAATTACGTTTTACAAAGTATAAAGTAAAAAGGATTCAGAAAAAAGCTCAAGTAGTTATTTATATCTCTATCCTTTGGTGTGTAAAATATTTTCATGATTTGAACCCAATGACATTTGAATAACAAATTGTATGTTGTGAAAAATATAAGACAATTTAATGCTACAAAAAAGTGTGAAAGAGAAAGAGACAGACATACAGACAGACAGGCAGACAGACAGAAGGAGCGATATGATTGAGAGTAAGTTATTCATGGACTGGATGTGAGATTTAGAAAGAGATCGGATTGTTAGTTTGAAGACTCAAGATTTTTGTTTGTTTGAGTTGTATTTAACGACACTGCGACACAACAATGGTCATATAGCGTCAGTGTATGTATGTGGTGAATGCAATGGTGTTTTGGTGTCGATGTTTGGTGGGTTTCTACCACCTTGCACTCTCAAGCAGTGGGCGTATTCTATCCTCCCCCCAACCCACAGGGGGCTTGAAGACTCAAGAGTGATTAGAGATAATTGTTTTGTTTTTAGTATGTATGACTGAACACTGTTCATTATCGAAATATTGTCTTCTTCTGATAATGTATAATCAACATAAAGTAATAATATATCAACAGATATTTGAAGACTTGTTATGGAGTTAAATGAGTTTAACAGTAATCTTACTTTTGCCCATATATAGAGGAAAGTGCAATAGAAAATGTGATGTATTCTAGATTCCACCACACTGGCATGTTGGACTGGGTAAATGATTTAAAATGAATGAGTATAAATACTACTGACCCACTTACATCAAAGATGATAAAACTTTTCTTAATTGAATATCTACATTTACTACTTTTATTTAATCCTGTAACAGGCAATGAAGGGACCAGACCGGGGTATAGTTTGGCCGAAGAAGATGGAAGAGATATACAGTAGCACTGCCAAATCATATTTCATAGAACAGTTTCAGAGAACAGAGCTGTTCAGATCGAGAAGTAAGAAGAGGAATAATGGAAATGCTAATTGGATGAAAGCACTAACACCTTTCCAAGTCTGGGTAATAGAGTAAGTAACTTTTTATCAATCTTACAAAATAAGGGAATGTGGACTACAAAGTATATCTACGAAAAATGAAACAAACAAAAAGATGTACGATACATGCTTGGTTAATAAAATATCCATATAGAATACTGGGGTAGCATATGCAGCCATGATGTATGCATTAGGAAATTATGGTCCTTTCTTTTTGAAACAATTGTTTAAGATGGAGGAAACATTGATAGGAAACACGGTGTTGTTACCTAGACTCCTTTTATTTTATGTTTATATTTTTCCAGACATGCTGGTACCACAGAAATGGAAGCAATATTGAAACCAAAACTAAAGTCACGCCCAAACAATGCAAAACCCAAAGTGTCATGCTGGAGAAGGGATACTTCTGTTTCTCAGAGAGATCATCGAATGGAGGAATAAAATTTT
This sequence comes from Nuttallia obscurata, assembly GCA_032358795.1. Taxonomy (NCBI): domain Eukaryota; kingdom Metazoa; phylum Mollusca; class Bivalvia; order Cardiida; family Psammobiidae; genus Nuttallia; species Nuttallia obscurata. The sequence goes on along the minus strand of JAULCC010627920.1, from coordinate 6,502 downwards.
GTAATTCATCTTCACTACTGGTTTTAAAAAAATATATAATTTTACGTTCTGTCTGTTTGCCGTCGGAAAAACTAATTGGATTGTTACTTGACAGAACGGATTAAAAATATTAACAGAAACTCATTCATTAATCAGAAAAAAACAGTTTCTAAGTACTCACCAAGACTATTTAGCAGAACTCTCAAAGATATTTTACCAGAAGATAATACACTTATAAACTCAATCTATAGATCTAACAAAGAAATAAAAACGTGGATCGGCTAACGCAGAAAATAGAATGAACAAAGGTTTCTTTGGATATCCTCAATACTCTTCCTGTTGTTAAAATTGTATCTTCGAACACCTGAATAAAACCGTTGGCAAGACGAAAAAGACGGTGCCAATAGAGGAATTTCCTAGAGTTATAAGAAAGAGAAATGTTCAATATGGTTGTAATGAGGCAGTCCACATGATGCATATGGGTAAGTCCGTAACTAGTTTTCGCGAAATCAACATCTATTTGCTGTTCTAGATAGAATAATCCGTGAATACACACGGAAAGTTGTCGATCAAGTAAGACATCTTCATTCAGAAGAAAGGAATCTATTTTTAAAATATGTTTCATGAATAAGGTGCGGTCAGTGGACGAAAATTGTGATTTTGTTCGAGATTTATTGTAAGAAAAATGTAAGAAGGGAGATCGGACACATTATATTGTTTTAATTTTGAAATAGATATATCCTGATATTTATTTTGTAACAACGTCAATAAGTCAATAGCAAACTATACATTTGTGAAAAAATGGTATTCAGTGACACGAATTTTCTATATAATAATTATAATACATGTAGGTTGATGAAAATATAAGCCGTATAAACATTGCCCACCAATCATATGCACTATGTTAGGGGAAGGACCGAATATAGAGCTGTCAGAATGTGTGGCCCGACCCCATTTCTGGAAATAAAGTATTTACCATGTGTACTATGTGTTTTAAAGATTCAACAGCACATGACATATAGTTAACTCTGACCTAAGTTTAATGATACTGTGCGTTACTAAAACATATCAAGTTAGCAAAAATAAACACACGGCGGAAATTATATTTGAGTTTGTTAGCATGAAGTAGCCAAATGTTTGTATTTGACGTTTATGAGTCGTTTCATATTAATGGGAGGGTGATCCTTTAGTTAAGAATAACAAGAATAATGTGTATTTGACGTTTCCTTTTATTTTCTGCAGACAATGTGCAGTCTGACTGTTACTTTTAACGAAACTTCATACCAAATTTTCAAACATTTGTATGTATTCGTCCCTGAAGAGCCGAGGCGCTCAAAAGAGAAAAAGTGCCATTTAAAAAAAAAGTTTTTCGGTTGCCCCATTGATTTGCGTGGCAAAGTATACATGTAGTTGATACTGGTAAAAAGTTTAGATTTGAGATTATTTAAAAACTTTTGATACTTTGAACACATATGCAAATACTTTAAACTCATTTAGTATACTCATTATTTTTTCTATACTGGAATAGAAATTACATTACGACACAAGACAGTAACATTGACAACATTATGCGTTCATTTCCTTTATCTGACCTTTATGTGTTACTTTATTTCAGAGGAGACGATTTTGGTGTTTATTTGTGAGCCTCTATCAGTGTGAAGAAGCGACAAAACATATCTATAGTGACGATTTTCTGACCTCCTAGATACATTTTGTATTTCAAAGCAAAGAATATGATATGATAACTGAAATGAATAATTGTGTAAGAGAAACACAGACAATGCTATATTTCAACGAAATGGATATAACGATAAAATTAAGTTCAGCTTTTTGTGTAGGAAAGACCGAAGAAAACTGTGAATGCTAAAGAAAGGATATATTGTTTGTGTAGGAGAGACAAAGGGAAATCTTGTATGTCAAAGAAAGGACATGGAACGATAACTAGAGTAAGTTGTTTGTGTAGAACAGACACAGGAAAACTTTGTATGCCAAAGAAATGACATGGAACAATAACTAGAATAAGTTGTTTGTGAAGAAGAGACACAGGAAAACCTTGTTTGCCAAAAAAAAAAAAGGACATGGAACGATAATGAGAATAAGTTGTTTGTGTAGGAGAGACACAGGAAAACCTTGAATGACAAAAGAAGGGCATGGAACGATAATGAGAATAAGTTGTTTGTGTAGGAGAGAAACAGGAAAACCTTGTATGACAAAAGAAGGACATGGAACGATAACTAGAATAAGTTGTTTGTGTAGGAGAAAACCTTGAATGCCAAATGAAAGACATTCAAATGATAACAAGAAGAAGTTGTTTGTGTAAGGAGAGACACGGGAAAACCTTATACACCAAAGAAATGACATGGAACACTTACTGAAATAACTTGTTTGTGTAGGACAGACACAGGAAGACATTGTTTACCAAAGAAAAGACATGGAACAATAACTAGAATAAGTTGTTTGTGTAGGAGAGACAAAGATACACCTTGTATGCCAAAGAAAGGACATAGTACGATAACCTGAATAAGTTTGTAAAGGGTAACACAGGAAAACCTTGTACGCCAAAGAAAGGACATGGAACGTCAACTTGAATAAGTTTGTGAAGGAGAGACACAGGAAAACCTTGTACGCCAAAGAAAGGACATTGAACGGTACTAGAATACATTTCCCGGGTCTGAGAGACACGTAAAACCTCTGTTTTCCTTAAAAGGAGATATGATAATATAACTAAACTTTGTCAGTGTGCTGCAAAGACGCACACCATCTTTTATTCATATAAAAAGAGCATGGTATGATAACTAGAAGTGGTCTATTTAGGAGATACACAGAAAAGAAGTTTCTAATAGAGGGAGAACCACAGACAAAACGTTGTATTCCAAAGAAATGGACAAGACATTAAATCAGGTGTAAAAGATATATATGTAATAAATATGTTACTGTTTCTTTCGGGAAAATGGAAATTATATTTAAGAAAACCTCAACTTTCTTTATTTTTATTTGAATCAATACGATGAAATGTAAAACGAAGAAAGACAAGTTCAGCAACCTTGGAGTTCCAATTTAGTTAATTTAAAGGTTAATTTAAAGGTTCGTGCCTCTTTGAAAATCTAGACTTATTTGAATATGTTTCACTCCATTTGAATAACACCGGTTTTCCATTTGCTATAAAATTAGTCCTTAGTAGAATAACTGCGTTTGCAACTTTTGCAAAAACGAAATAAGAAATATCTCAACCATAAGGAATCGATTCGCGCATGCTACTTTCGATTTGGTTTAGGTCGTATTAAATTTGGGTAACACAATAAAATAAAGAGGGCACATCTTCGAAATATTCGGTTAAGAAAGAAAACAAAGAAGCGAGCATTATAACGATATTCAAGTTGAGTAACATTTATTTTGAAAATGTTAAATGTTTGTCTTTGGATAAGGTTAGAACTAGGATGGAGTGGTGGTCCAGTGGTAACGCACAGGACTAGATCCAGAGGTCTGAGGAAGCTGGAAATTTAAGAGACGCTTTTCAGTGTCTCCAACCACTGAGACACTGAGGAAAAAACAGAAAAAACTCTCTGTGAAGCTTGAAGTTTCCGTTAGTAGCCCGCTATGACTTATGATACGGCTTGTCAATGTGCTTCTGAAAGACTAAACCGCCCGGTTAGCTCAAGTGGTAGAGCGTCCGCTCCCTGTTCGGGAGGCTGCGGGTTTGATCCCCGGCCGGGTCATACCAAAGACTTTAAAAAATGGTGGTAATGGCTTCCCTCCTTGACGCTCAGAATTAAAGGTTAGCATTACGACTGGTTTGTCGGTGTCAGGATAAAGTGAACGGCCGGGGTTCAGCCCCCTCGTGTATCAGTGCTATACACTAGGCACGTAAAATAACCATATTTTTCTACAGAAGAGTTCTGTGTATCCGCTTCCCTCTCTCTGTGACGTCCATTTGCCCTAGCTGGCAGAAAGTGACGTAAATCAAACAAACAAACAAACTGAAAGACTAAACGATCTGTATGATTATCATTGTTTCACTGGTCAGGGTCTCTATTGCTATCATTGTTCGACTTGCCGCTGTCTGTATGACTATCATTGTTCTACTGGTCAGGGTCTGAATGAAAATCATTGCTCTACTTGTCAGGGATTGTATGGTTGTCATTTTATACTGGCCACGGTATATCTATCATTTTTCTTCTGGTCATGGATTGTATGGTTATCATGTATGTCTGTACAACTATCATTGTTCTACTTGACACAGACAATATGGCTATAATTGTTATACTGGATCTTTAAGATCTTTATGGCTATCATTGGTCTACTGGTAATGCATAAGGGTCTGTATTGCTATCTTTGTTTGACTAGTCACGGTTTTTATGGCTATCATTGTGTTAAATGGTCACGGTCTTAATGGCTATCATTGTTTAACTGGTCATTGTCTGATAGCTGTCATTGTTTTACTGGTCACGGTCTTTTTGGCTGTCATTGTGTAACTGAATAGAGTCTGTATTGCTATCATTGTTCTACTGACCACGGTCTGTATGGTCGTCATTTTTAACTGGTAAGGGTCTGTAGGACTATCATTGTCGTACTGGCAAGGGTCTGTATGGCTATCAATGTTTGACTTGCCAGGGGTTTAATGACCATGGATGTCTTACTGGCCACGGTCTATATTGCTGTCATTGTTTTACTGGTCACGGTCTGTATGACTGTCATTGTTCTACTGACCACGGTCTTTATGACTGTCATTGTTTTACTGACCACGGTCTGTATGACCGTCACTGTTTAACTGACAAGTGTCTGTATGGCTGTCATTGTTTTACTTGGTCACAGTCTGTATGGCTAACATTATTCTATTGACCACGGTCTGTATGACTATCATTGTTCTACTGACCGCGATCTTTATGACTATCATTGTTCTACTGACCACGGTCTGTATGGCCGTCACTGTTTAACTGGCAAGTGTCTGTATGGCTATCATTGTTCTACTGACCACAGTCTGTATGACAATCATTGTTCTACTGACCACGGTCTGTATGGCCGTAACTGTTTAACTGGCAAGTGTCTGTATGGCTATCATTGTTCTACTGTCCACTGTCTTTATGGCTATCATTGTTCTACTGACCACAGTCTGTATGGCCGTCACTGTTTAACTGGCAAGTGTCTGTATGTCTATCATTGTTCTACTGCCCACGGTCTTTATGACTTTTATTGTTCTACTGACCACGGTCTGTATGGCCGTCACTGTTTTACTGGCAAGTGTCTGTATGGCTATCATTGTTCTACTTGTCACGGTTTGTATGATTATCAATGTTTAACCGTCTGGCGTTTGAATGACTATCAATGTTTAACTGGCCAGCGTTTGTACGACTATCAATGTTTAACTGATCAGGTTTTCCAGGTTTTGTATGACTGGATTTTTTTCTGGTCAAGGTCTGTATGGTTATTATTGTGTCACTGGCAAATGTCTGTTTGGCTATCATTCTTTTACTAGTCAGGGTCTGTATGGCTATCATTGATCTAAGGGTCACGGCATATATTACTATCATTGTTTTACTGGTCAGGGTCTGTATTGCTATAATTTTTCTACTGACCATGGTCTGTATTGCTATCATTGTTTAACTGGTCAGGGTCTGCATTGCTATTATTTTTCAACTGACCACGGTATGTATGGCTGTCATTGATTTAATGGTCACGGCCTGTATTGCTAGCGCTGTTTTACCGGCCACGGTCTGTATGGCTATCAATGTTTTTCTGGTCACGGTCTGTATTGCTAACATTGTTCTTCTGACCGCGGTATGTATAGCTGTCATTGTTTAACTGGTCATGGTCTGTATGGTTATTATTGTGTCACTGGCAAAGGTATGTTTGGCTATCAATCTTTTACTAGTCAGGGTCTGTTTTGCTAAAATTGTTATACGGGCCATGACACGTATAATGTTATTATAGTTTTACTGGTCAGGGTCTGTATTGCTATATTTTTTCTACTGACCACGGTCTGTATGGCAGTCATAGTTTAACTGGTCAGGGTCTGCATTGCTATATTTTTTCTACTGACCACGGTCTGTATGGCAGTCATAGTTTAACTGGTCAGGGTCTGCATTGCTATCATTGTTCTACTGACCACGGTCTGTATGGCTGTCATTGTTTTACTGGTCACAGTGTGTATTGCCGTCATTGTTTTGCCTGTCACGGTCTGTATGGTTGTCATTGTTTTACTGGTCACAGTGTGTATTGCCGTCATTGTTTTACTGGTCAGGGTTTGTATGACTTTCATTGTTTTACTGGTCAGGGTCTGTATTGCTATCATTGTTTTTCCTGTTATGGTCTTTATGGCTGTCATTGATTAAAAAGACGAGATCTGTTTTTATTTTATCATTGTTTAACCTGGTCACAGTCTGTATGGCTGTCAATGATTTAATGGACACGGTCTGTATTGCCAACGCTGTTTTACCGGTAACGGTCTGTATGGGGGGGGGGGGGGGGGGGGGGGGGGGGGGGGGGGGGGGGGGGGGGGGGGGGGGGGGGGGGGGGGGGGGGGGGG
>JAULCC010627909.1:0-10021 GCA_032358795.1 Nuttallia obscurata | reverse complement strand
CTGTAACCAAATATTATAGATAAAGTATGTATATTTGTATATGATTGTAAATTATGGTAATAAAAGATAAAAAAAAACAATATGACTCCTTGACTCCTTAAAAACGGTGTGATATTGTTGTGGAATCCGTCCATGACAACAGTGCAATGTAAGAACACAGTCTATTAAAGTATATAATGATACGATATATAATTGCGGGGTTTTGTTTCCCCAGTGCGCTTATACAAAGCCATCAAAGTATTTATGTACGGCAGATCATATGCGAAACAATGTAAAATTGAACAAAATATGAACCAACTGTTACTTAGTTTATTGTTAATCCCTGCAGCTGGTACATGTAGAACATATACACGGGATATCTCTGTGATGTAAATCATTAACTCTGTGTGATCAGCCCACGTGTTCACAAAACATTTTTAAGTGTTAGCTGAGTTTACGATTAAAATTGATTTTGGCAATTAATTTGCAATTTTAACCGAAATAAGAGAATACAGTTCTGGTTGGGACAGATAATCAATATTAAATGTTCAACCTATTCAATGTTCACTTTACAATATCCAATTCAGACATATACAAGCAAAACTGTGATAAAGAGTATCACAGCAGGCCATCACACGAAACTGAAATATAAATGTTTATAAGCATTTGAGCCAGACATGACTTCAGGTGAACTAAAGCAAATCACACAGACAATTTATTTTTGTTTGCAAAATTTGCGTCCATTTCGACATCACACACATACGATCATTAGCTACAGTTCATATCTTTATTATAGTCTCATCACGGTAACCATATATACATACATCACAGATATAATACATCAACAATATACACCATGCCATTCAAATTCGAATTACAGGAGACTTTTTAACACACAATAATCATCACAGTGAAATACAACTATTACATATAGGATAAGAACTAGAACTACGATAATAATAAAACTAATAAGTAAAATGCATGCAGACTGCATTACCCATACAAATAGGTATTTTGTGTAAAAAAAAACCGTTTTTAAAACTACTAAAACCAGAAAACAATAGCTTAAGAGTACAAAAGCCCTTCTTAGCTAGCCAAAAGGGGCCGATTCCAAAAATGATCTCAGAAAATAAAATTACCTCAAATTAGACTTAAAATAAACTGGTTAATAAAACATGCACATATGACGTAAGATACACTTCTTTAAATAATAGTTCACATTATATACAATAAAACTGAACAGTTACGAACAAAATTATCATTTAATTATATTATATGACTATTTAGAAAGCAAAAAATGTCTTTTGTGTAGTAAATCACAGCAGATTATGGCACCTAATCGAGTCATAATTATGTTAGAAAAAAGAAAAACATCTTTATCTTGGTCTGACATTGTATTAAAATCTAAGCTAACAAAACATACTTTAGTGAAAAGTTTCAGTCTAAGATACTGATACACTCGACAATGATAGAATATTTATCGCAGATAAATTATTAAAATAAATTGACCCTAAACTGTTGATATTTGATCAGTTGTTGCGGCATACAGAATCAAAGTCCTGACGGTACTGAGGTTGTTCGGTGCTTTATTGACCTGGAATTGTTGCCCGTAAAATAGTAGTTGGCGCATGATAAGTATGAACACATTTGCGCTTAAAAAACTAAATCCACTGAAATCATTTCTGAAGAAAGGTCTTAAATCTAACGCCTCATTTCGAAACTATTTCTCCACAAAAACAAATTGATTAGATTAGAAAATGATAAATTTGACAGAGGGTCAGAAAATAACCATCTGATTTTTTTTATCTTTTATTGTTCCAACAGTTTCTAGGAAAATATGTTCATTTAGTTAGTTAGTGACACCTCACTCTAACCATGGACGAAACACTTCTTTTACGAACCAGTATGGCTTTAAAGAATGTCATAGAGATTTTACATATAAACTTTTCTGGGCCAGGAGAGCAGATTTACAATTTTTCCATACAGTCAAGTAGAAAAAACTAGCTTCGCCCCCCAGATAGCCATATCGTTTAAAGAACTAATACATTAGAAGGAATTTAATAAAGGATCATCTAATGAGCAACATTCCTGTCAAAATATTTTGAAGAAGAGTTTTATTTGTATCTGTTTCGGTTGTTTTGAGCTTTGTACAGATTGATTTCATGAGAATCTTGAAGAGAATAAACAAACGAAATCTGATTAAACTTTGCCATAGAAGTAAAAGAGTTGATGACACATACTATTTAATGAAAAATAACTGAAATGAAATTTAAAAACGTATTAATATAAGAAATGAAATAAGGAAAAATTATAATAATGACAAAATAAAAAATATTGATGAAGAAATAAAAACAGACTAAACATCTTCCCGACCAAGGATAAGTTACCGAGCGGTCACCCATCCATCCATCCATCCAGTAACCGCGACGATCGTTGCTTACTTTTTTAAAGATGGCAGAGTGCGTAACCGCGTGGTTGGTAAATCATAGCCGTTATGTAAATTATGTATCGTATATTTGTTTATAATTATCTTGCACTGCATTAACTTGGCTATTCAAAAGTGAACGTGGGCCTGGGGCGTGCTTATGGAGCACAATTATTTTGACCACTGCTTAACCCTCGCATGATGGTAAGAGGCGACTTACAGGGTTTGAATCTGTATCTCTGATTCACCAGCAGGTATGTTGGATTCCTATCCCATATTTTTATCTCGTTGTAAATGAGATGTGGATTCCTGAATGACGACATATTACCTATACAGTGTTGCAATGCCGTAAAATCCAAATCAATCAATCAATCAAAGGTATAACTGGAACAAACACCATGGAAAAGTTAGTTGTGGTTTCACGCATTGACAGTTTTAATAGTATATTCTTCCGCCATTGATAAAATCTGACCTACTTTTCGTCAATTGAATCCTGAAGTAGTACTTCGGAACGTAAATAAGAAACGTGATTTCTGAAAACGGATTGTAATACTCCATTGTAATATGTATTTGTGTTTCTCTTATTTATAGTTGCGTAGGAAACAACTTGATAGACCCCATATTGCGATATAGCATTATATTGTTTTACCTGCAAAACAGAATCAAATTATTGCGACTTCGAGCTTTATTATACTTTTAAAGATTCATGTCAGGTTGTTATGTCCGCTTTACGAAATAACCCTTTTGGCGAACTATATTTTTAACCTTTAGGACAAATACACACATGTCGCCTGAACGTGGGGTAAGTTTCAGGTAGTTACCCTTTTGGCGAATTGCAAAAAATGTATATTTTTCTGCTTAAATGTTAAGTCTGAAAACGTACACACTGTAAATGAACATTAAACAAGACATACTTTCGATTTAAGTTTTTGTAAAATATGTTTTAAATGCTATATATTGACACTTCGCCCAAATGGTGATATTTTGAGCATTTCACCTGTAGGTGGTATTTTTGTTGCATTGTATAAAAATGCATTTATTTTTCGTGTCGGTATGTATACTGGCTGAAGAAAAATCCCATATATTACCCCGACAATATAATGAGACGAACTGGGGTGCTCCGAATTTCATAACAGTGTAGATGCATACGACAAACAACCATACCTCTGAAGTTAGTTCGCAGATGTTATATCCATTTGAGTAATACAGCACTCGTTCTCAGGGCATTATCCGAATTAAAATATAGGCAAATTTACACTTTTACTGGAATGTTTTTGACAATATCTCTTACATCTGTCAAATAGAATTGGCAATCGCTTGAACGAACACACATGTCATGTATAAGAATTAGTGTATGAGGAACTTCTATGTCCGTCTTCATTTCGAGCTACATATTGTATGTATAGATAGACAGATAGATACTTTATTAATACAAAGATCATAAGTCTATCAGTATACAGTAAATACAAAGCAGATGATAGGGATGTATGTATTTATGTTTTCCTGTCAGACGAGCACTACGCGTACATCTTTCTGTCTGAGTTTCCCGTAGCACTTTATGTGGAATCATGCCCGATATTTTCCTGTTTTTAATGATTTTTAATAATGTCTTCGCATTCATGCACATGTAACGTAATGCTGTTTTGAATTGTATATCTCTTATATTTTAGTCAAAGCTCAATCAAGGAGTTGACCGTCTATTCTCATCTGCAAATATGTCGTCATCATTCTAGAATGAGGACCGTCTTGTGAATGTTCCCTTCAGTAATTTCATTTCAATGGAAGTTAATCTTATATCCAGAGAAGTAAGTTTTTCATTTGTTCGGGTCTGCTCAGAAATTAGTTTGTCCAGTTTGTCGACGATATCATCTATTGTTGCAGGTACTACCGTGTTGTGTTGCAACGTTTCTGTTCTATTCTGCGGATGTGGCTGAAGAGAAAATTGATTGTCGATGTAACTGAAAACTTATAATAACGCATTTTAATATGACACGTTTGGGGAGATGAATTCTTTGTTACTGAGACTTTACCCTACTCTTTCGAATTTATGCCCGATGAAATACGTTCATTTACTGCCATTGAAATGTGGCTCTTACCATACATATAGGTATAAGTTTACTTGAAGTAAGTTTTATCTGTCAGAGGAATTATGCATAGAAATGTTTCGGGATTGATGAAACACGACATAATCCGACAAAAAACACTTTCAGGTTCACACTTAAAACATACGGCTTTATTTGATAAAGACGTAAAGATGGCGGTATGAAATTATGGAAACATACTAGTTATACATATTGAAACTTTCTACTCACTATTGAAATCTGAAAACACGACAACATTAACAATAATAGTCATGTTCATATGTTCATTGCTAATATTTTTTAAAGTAAATGACAAAGAAAAACGACTAAATTTAATTCCGCAACAGTTTATGTTAAAATATGTTAAACACAACTCTGGTAATGAAATGTATTATATGTTATGTTGTATGTTGGCTGGAGGCCTTTATTTCCAAAAAAAAAAATGTTTTTATTTTAATTTGAATTATACGAACTGTTATATATACACATCAGTTAATAAAAGTTTAAATACGTTTAGAGGTGTATTTAACATAAAGGAATCTTTAAAACCTTCGGCTAACATGCAAATAAGAATCCAAATAAATGTAGCCAAGTTTTGTAAAAGTGTTTAAAGGAAACTTTGATGTCTATTATTTCAAAAAAGTAACTGAACGGTTTTAAATATTGTAACATTGTATGATTCTAACATTCACCTACTTTAAGAGTATATTTTCTTAGTTTTAGTTTTATCTTTACCTTAGCCATGTGCATGCGTTCTTCATTATTATGCTATTCATTGTAAATCTTTATTCATTATTGTTCACATGCTCAAGTATGTTGGGTATTTATATTAGGAGAGTTATTTAAAGATGTTGTAATAACTTATGTCCAATCCTTTAGCAACTACGTTTTTTGAAGTTGTGTGTTTCATCTAAGGCATTATGGATATAGTCTCGTGTGTCGTATGTCATCTTAACACGAGACCGAAAGTATAGACCAATAACACTCCGACTATGGCTTCATGAAACAAAAACTTCTGGAAGCATGCAACGGCACCGTTCGTAACCCTTACACATAGTCTAAGGCATCATGGCATATCCCTCTGACAACAGCTGTAACCCTAGCCAAAATCCAAGGTCATCGTGAAATGTACTCATAGTACCGTATCAATACCAAACATAGCGCACCTCCAATCTTAACAAAACTTCTTAGCCACCGTGTAATACTACCAACATCGATTGTAACCGTTCAACTAATCATTCGAACTCGTGATATATACCAACGGCACTATCCATAACCCTTACAGAAATCTTAAGACATCATAATATATCCTTCTGACACCAACCCTAGCTAAATTTCTAAAGCATCGTGAAATAAACTCCCCGCACAATACATCGCCTTAATATGAAACCTAAGGCATCGTGGATTATACTACTGACACGTCCCTTATCATAACCCAATTCGATAGTTATCATGAAATATACCATCGGTACCATACATTTTAACACAAAGCCTGGGGTATGATGGTATTAAATCCTGCAACGTCCGTTACCCTTGCACAAATCCTAGGGTGTCATGGCATGCACTCATGACATCGTCCGTAATAATTATGCGTCGACCGTAACCTTTATATGATTAATACTGCTAATACCGTTTATAATCCTGACACGGTATACATACAATTTCAATCATGCATATCTTCATTGACTGAATAAGTGAGTGAACCAAGTGGATCACTAACTTGAACCCAACTGTCGGACAGGTTTAAGGAGGAAGTTTCAGTCCAGAACTACATCAACCGATTAACGAATGTTCTTTGGATGTGATCATGGTCTAGTCATTGATTAAGTAGTGATGTTTTGTCTCCAAACAAAATGATATTCAACCATTTGCGAGGACGCGCGGAGTGAATATTGTTCATCAACAACTGAGTTAATAATGTTAATATAAACATTCTTACATTTCAAAGCTTAGACACAATAAGTTCGCATGGACAGCTGACAAAATAATACAAAATGCTTGAGACACAAATCGCTCTACTTATTAAAGTTTACACCTGATTATACAAGGTAACATGTAATTCCTTGTGGCAAGTCTAAATTTGATTCGATATGAAATATTAAGCCCTTACATCAAATGGAATTCTAATTCAGATTTATCTTTTTTAATTGCAAGCCTTCTGACGTGGCCGCTTCCCCTGAACCCAGACTTATAAAATGAACACTGCTAGTTATAATTTTGATGTTTGTGAAGTTAAATCCAAATTGACCGGTCAGTTTACTCGATAAGGATCTTGATGTAGCTTCTTTATGAATAATTGCAACCACGTGACCCGGCGACAAGGTTAATGAGAACCAAGGAAGCTTGATTGAATAAAGTAACAACTTCAACATCAGCTTATGTCCTGTGTATAATATTATTCCGATTGGTATGAAAGAGTCTTGTAAGTTTTGACGAGAAAATATTTTTAGATTTTTTTAATTTTATATTTGTTATCCCCCTGGTAGTGTCTCCTTTGATTCAAAGATCATGATGCAAAAAAAACTTTACAGCTGGTCAAGAAATGATGACTGACGTGAAGCTTAATCAAAAGTGAATTGCAGGTTTACTAGAAACAGGAGTTTATAGTTTGTTTTCTATTTAATTCCATGTAACCGTGTGACCCATGTGGCAAGGCTATATTTGACCCAAGGATCCGCCTGGATTTATTTGATACAACCCATTGAGCCTATCATCCATGTGAAATGTCAAACCATAAAGACTTGTAGTTTTTTTAAAAATATTTTAGACGTTTTAAACGTTTACTATTAAGCCACCAGGATTGGCCATTTTTGACCACAGCATTATCTTTTGAATAAACTTGGTAGAGGGTGTATCATGTAAAGTTTCATTTGTTACTGCTCAGAAGTTCTAGAAAAATGTCGTTTTAAGAAATTGTTTTCTGAAGGAAGGACGAGAGGCCTGACAAAATACACAATATGACAATATCTCTTCTGGTCATTACGACCAGAAGAGCTAAGTATTGACATTATCATTTGCTCAAGAGATATTCTAAGACATTTATATCTTGGGGTATTGAATTGTATCTTTTCACGAATAAACGCATATCAAATTATTCTACAGGCTTCGCAGCGGCAAATTTTTGATTATGCAATATTGCTTGGATATTGTAAACTGTGTCGTTCGAAGATACTCCCAAAAAAGGTTACATTTTTTATGCAACATTCTTCTATTAATATGGTGTAGTTCATCATTTGTATTTCTTGAATAGACTAACATTAACAAACTGAAGATTAGTGATGAATATTTTGTTATGATTAAGTTCAGACGACACGCAGTGAATACGAAATTCTAGAGAATGTCAAGGCTTCTGTAAATTTTAAGTACATGTATATACTATGTTACAGTGATTTACCAACCTTTAAAAACTTTTCCAGCTTTGATTTTGCTTTCATATTCATGTCGCATTTATAGATGTTATCACGCGGGGTGAATGCAAAGTCTACAAGAAGCCCATATTCACCGTACTTGATTTCAGTTAAAGTATCCGTTGGCATGGTTATCGGAAGAGTGTGCTTTTCTTTTGTATGGATGACGATGACACAAACTTGGTGCAGTCTTATATCTGAAAACAAGCAAACTGCAATATATCAATCCAAATTAGTATACATCGAGCTAAATAGTCGGTGATTATTTAAAAATGTAAATCCAATAATATAAATGTATAATGCTATCTGGCCTGCACACACATAACGTCAGGTAGATGCAAGACATTCTTTGTTACGCATACAATATGAATTTCTAACTTATCATGTCACGTGAACAAACGTATACTCTGCTTTAGCAATATTGCAAAACTTTCAAAGTAGAATATCTGACCTAGGTTAACACTAACAATTGCATGCATGGACTTTTAGTAATCATAATATTTAATTTTTACAATTATAGCTTAATAAAAGTAAATTTTTTTACCTAACCTTTTAATTTCCTTAGTTATTAGTATCAATTATAACTAAATAAAAGTTTAACTATTTTACCTTTTAACTGCCTTATGGCATCGTCGATGTCTGTACCAAGTCTGGAATAGTTTTGGCAAACTAACAGCAGATGTAAGTTGTTTTTTATATCTGGAGGACTAACTTCGTAAGATTGAATTGACATGGACTGCAATATCAAGCATAGCTTTTCCACGAATTGTTTTGTCACAGTTGTCTGATATGGATCAAATACTTGAACAATTCTATCTGCAAGGAAATTAACAATTACTGGCAAATTTTTCATCAACTTCATTTTTGTTGATCTTGGGTATATAGGTTAAACAACGCAAATGAATGATTAAAATATCCGTTTGAAAACGTTGTCGACATTCAAATGCTACGAGTGCTATTGTTTTAGTCCGTTCAGTACGGCAGATTCTTTATATTGTTATGAAAATTTTAGACGATATTTATTTGAGTCCTTCAATGTATGCCCCGTCTTCCTCTGCACACAATTTACACCGATCTACCCACTTCAGAAAGGCTGTACGGTACTCGTCTCTATATTTATGTAGAAGACAATGGCAGATCGCAATCCCTATAGTGATGCTGGAGGCAAAGCGGCGTCCTGCTAGCATTTCTTTTAGTCTTGGAATCAACCAAAAGTCACATGGCGATAGGTATCGGCTAAATAGTTGATGTTATTAAATTTCAAGCCAAGGCCCCGTGTTCACAAAGCTTTTTTATGTCTCAGCTGAGTTTGAGAATGAAACTTTATTGTCATATATGACTGAATTGGCTGTCTTAAAGTGAACTTTGACCTGGCAATGAATATTGTATACTCATGCTCAGTCGACATAAGAGTTTTATCTTGTTGTTTAGATTGGAATTGTCAAAATATTGATGTCAACAATTTCAATCTCAAACTCAGTTGAGACTGAAAAATGCTTAGTGAACACGGGGCCAAATTTTCAGAAACTCTTGTAGAGTGAATTTATGTGCCGGTGGTTTATCAAGTAATATAATCCTAACCCTCGATACCGCGTAAGCCGATGCGTGATCGTCGTTTCTGGCCTGTATGAGAAAATTTTCTAAAACTGGAATTTGAAGATCGGGTACTTTCGAGGAAAACGCTATCGAAGATAACACTTGAGATTTTAGTTTGGTGGACGCTAGTAGGTCTCTCCCCCTCATACACCCTCCAAAACTTATTTCTAGACTTAAACTCAGGTTCAAAATAGTATATCCAGGTTTCATCACCTGTAACTATTTCATGTAAATGACGTGGATCACATTGATCGTATATATTTTTCGATGATTTGTGATGTCAGTCTAACCCAATTTTGTTTCTGCTCGTCAGAAAGCAAATGGGGGACCCAGCGGGCGCAAATCCTACTTATTCCAAGTTGTTCATGTTATATCTTAAATATGCATGCAGAATGAATCCCAGGTACACCTGCTGTTTCTTGCACTCTTCATCAATTAATGATTTAATACCAGTGACATTCAACCGCCCGGTTAGCTCAAGTGGTAGAGCGTCCGCTTTCGGTGCGGGAGGCCGCGGGTTCGATCCCCGGCCG
>JAULCC010627887.1:0-17299 GCA_032358795.1 Nuttallia obscurata | reverse complement strand
TTTTTAATTCCTTCAAATGTTGCTTGTTTACAAAAAATATGGCCCCCAGGGTCCGGGTTTTTTCACTATAATACTATATGGAAAACTTTTAAAATCTTCTCCTCAGAAACTGCTTGGCCAATTTTAACAAATTTCCATTGAATGGTCCTTAGTTGGTCCTCTTTCAGGTTCCTTTAGCAAATTTAGTTCCATGCAGAACTCTTGCTGCCATGGCAACCGAAAAGAAAAACTTTGAAACTCTTCTTCTCAGAAACCACTTGGCCAATTTGGTCAAATTATTTCACAGAAAGGACCCTTCTTTGACCCCTTATTGAAGTCCTTCGTGTCTTGTTGATTAGCAATATAAACATGGCCACCAGTGGATGGGGCTAGTTTTCACTGTATGGCTTTATGGATCACTTTGAAATTCTTCTTCTTAGAAACTGCTAACCTTATTTCAAATTAGCTTTACAAAAATGATCCTTTGGTGACCCTTTATTTTTTTCCTTGTAGTCACATTGATTAGCAAAACAAAAACATGGCAACCAGTGGGGCGGGGCTTCTTTTCACTATATGGCTACATGGAAGACTTTGAAAATTGTCTCCTCAGTAACTGCATGCCTGATTTCAAAATAATTTCACAGAAATGCTCCCGAGGTGACCCTTTATCAATTTCTTCAAACCATGCTTCAAATGATGAACCTGTATAGGGTTCTTTAATTTGTATGTGCAAATTTCAGGTGAGCAATTATAGGACCATCATGGTCCTCTTGTATTTATATACCGTGAGTTTGATTTATATTGCTTTCAATGTAATTATCTTATTTGTGTTGTTGAAAATTTTGGTTCTTTTTTTTGTATTCACAATTATTCTCATGCACGTTTGATATTTCAACAGTTGAAAACAAGCAGAAAAGATAACGATTTTTTTTTTAATAATCCGTTAAATTTTTTTTTGCATTTTTGCCTCCACAGAAGCTCAGTGACACGTATGAGCGTGGAACAGAAACACAATGTGATGAAAACAGTGGAACAGGAGCGGGTAACTCTGGACAGTAGGATCACACCAACCAAGGAAGAAGAGAAGGTGAAGAGTAGCTCCAGCTCCTGCAGTGAGGACGAAATGTCTGAAACTGAAACAGGTTAGAGTTGTTTTCCTTGACTGAACACTTATTTTCTCTCCATCTATGATGAGGCATAACATGCTCATTTCCTGTTTGAAAAATATTGGGCTTTTTCCTAGACTTAGGTAAATGGACTCAAATTTTCAGAACTGGAAAAAAGCTCTTTGCAGGTATACATTATGTTCAAAATTTAATGGAATTCTCTATACAAGCTTCAAGAATTACGTGTAAGGAAGATTCTTATCCATAAAGTTAATATATTAGAAAGAAATGTCATTGTGTTATATATCTAGTTAGCATGTTGAGAAAAAAAATGATAAAAGAACAATTTGCTCTACTCATGTGTAATAAGTTCACTATCAAAATATTTTTGAAATGCCTTGAGCATTTTAAGGATATGATACTCTTTTATTCACACATGAGTATGCACAGAAGTGCTTTACAGATGTGCATATATTGCATTCATAAAAAATAATAATTGTAACAACTACAATTTAAATGAACATTCTGCTAAACAAAATTTGTTTTAAAAAATTATTTGTCTTTACAGAAAAGAAGAATGAAATAAACAAACAGACATCAGAACAAAATCAGGTATGTCATTACTGTGAAGACATAGAGTTCAATATTGCTATATACATATTTAAATCTCACAGAATAAACACCCACCCCTTTTTCCTCATAGAATTATTAAAAATTTATAAACTTGTAAATACATATAGTTTTTTCTTTTTAAATCAAACTTTTTTTTGTAACTCCCTTTGTGTATTTGTATCATATTTCTCATTTTCACATAAATATGATATTATCTGTATTGTATAGTAACTGATATCTTGTATATGGGCATGGTCAGTCTTCTCTAGTGGAACATGTACACGTGTTTGCTGATAGTTGTACTGCTGTTTCTTGGGAACGCTATGTCTCTATTGATTTTGTTGATTTCCCCATGATTTTGACTGGCCTCCTATTCTAATTTCATTGAAAGTCAAGTCTTGTTGCTCTTGCAAATATTTCTTATGACTGATACTTGCTGGTAGACAGTCAACAGGCTATAGTCCAAAATAGGGGATATTTTCTCTTTCTGAACTTCCCTCTTTGACAAAGTGGGCAGCGTCTACTTTACCCTATTTTAAGGATGGAGTAAGGGGTGTATGAAGCTAGTCCAGCATGCCCCCACCCCTCTGGAATCCATTTGCCCCTGCCCTAAACATTAAAAATTTACCAAACATGTCTATTTTACAAACTGAGAAGAAATTCCAAACAACAAGCCAAACATCGATGACTGATTCTCTCTGTCAAGTCCAAGTAGGTCATTTAGTTTTCATGGAAACACCTTGTTCTGATAAAACCTCTGCAATCTCAGTTGAGAAATTTGATGCATGTGAAAAAAACAAGAGGGCTTCTCTCTTGAGACAAAATCTGTAGTGTGTTTAAATGTGTAAACAGTGTCTTATAAACACTTTGATCTTCAAAAATAAACTTAAATGGAGATATGGATTGGTTTAAATCCATGGAAGACTATTAGATAATTGTATAGGAAATATTTTACCATATAATATAAGATACTGTGGTATCATTAATTTTCGTTGGGGTTTTATTTTCATGGAAATCTTGGGTCGGCTCAATAACTAAGTCAAATGTCAACAAAATTAAATACACTGTGACACATGAAATACAAATCCACCTTGGAAGACTGCACAATATTTATACAAGTAGATCTACACGTCGCTATATATAAATATAACTTTTCTGTTCAAAACTATCTATGCCGGTGTTAATATATTCTGTTACCAGTTTACTACTAGTGTAAGATCGTTCATCTATATTTTCTTGTCATCAACAGTAAAATTATATGTAACAATAATACCCATGAGTTTTCATGAAAATAGGATATTATATAAAAAATGATAATTTAGCAATGCCATGGAAGAATTTTGCATTCCCTTTCTCAAGCAGCCTTTATCTATAGATGATACTACCGGTAAGGTGTAAGTTTTTCACCTTGGATCAGACAACTGTCATTTCGGGTCAAATGTTAGATTTTAATAAACACCTAACGTGTCAATTATATTTTTCAAAGTACGACTTCCGTTTTCTCAACAGTTTTTTTAAAATACCCTACCCACCCAAAGCTAGAACAAGTAGACAAAAATCTCTTCCAGCAATATACATTGTGTCAAAAGGAAGACCGATGATAACTCCTAACCTATCAATAGGCGTACTTTGCGTTTTCCCCTGCAAAATCGACCGTTCTTAAAAATGTGGATACTCGGCTACAGTCATTATGACCGAATAGGATGTAAGATAATATTTACTGAAAATATTATTTTTTTTTGAACGGTCAGTCCACAAATTCAAGTCCCAACGAAATGGTCTAAAATGACACATCCACAAAATTTAAGCCCAAAAACATTAATGATACCACAATATATTGGGGTAATTTATTAAGGTAATTATATGTGTTAGGATGTATACATTGAATGTAACTATAAATTTATTGCCGGTAGTTTTAATTTATTGGTGTTACACATTTGAACTTTTACTTACAGATTCAATAGAGTATGCCCTTGTGTGCTGCATATTGGTCTTGTCAATAATTAAAAGTCAAAAACTTTCTGCATGGTCCTAACTCTATCTGTGTCCTATTGTCTCTGTTACCACAAACACAGTGGCCAACCAGACTCTCTTGTCTTGGGTTCCTCCTGATTAATGTTACAAAACTATATGCATATTTATTTTTAAAGTGGATGTTTCTTATAAACTGAATAGACAGTGGTTTAACAAACATTGCAAATCCTGGTCAGATCATTTACCACTAATTGTCTGATCCAGGACATGCAGTCTTTATAAGTATTTAACCATTCAGTCATTGTTGAGTGTTTGTAAAAATCATATATCAACAATTTGATAATTTTGAAATATAAAATTCTTTCCATTTAAAGAAAACGATATGAAAACATGGATGTAACTGTTTGACTAGAGATGAGGATGCATGCCTGTATGACAAAAGAACAAGTCATGCAACAAAACATTAATAAAACAAGCCTCTCAGCTGAGTGAATAAATATGTCCAGAGCTATATTAGTCTATAATATAATGTTGTTTATAAGCTTATGTCATGGCGTGGTGTCCATTGTATCTTAATCAAACTTATACAGTAGTTAAATATCCATGAGAGCTCAGTTCCTTTTGAAAATCACCCAGATCCACTTAGGCAGGACTGGATTATGGCCCTTGAAATTGTCAAAATTGCTTTTCAATATTGCTGTTTTACGGCTATTTTATAATCTCCATTTCTTTTCCCATCTTCATCAAACTTATACAGTAGTTATTTATTTATGAGAGCTCAGTTCCTTTTGAAAATCAGACAGATACGCCTTTACATGTCTGGATTATGGCCCTTGAAATTGTCAAAATCGATATAATTCAGCTTGTTTTCGCAATTAAGTCTTTAAGTTTTTACAGATTTTCACCAAACTTATACAGTAGTTAGATATTTTAAGAGCTTGGATCCTTTCTGAAGTCAGCCAGATATGCCTATGCACGACTTAATTATGGCCCATGAAAATGTCAAAATTACTATAATTCAGCTTGTTTACGCGATAGAGTCTCCTTGTCTTTTCCAGTCTACACAAAACGTATACAGTAGTTTGATTTTCATAAGACCACGATGCCTTTTGAAAGTAAGGCTGATGGGCTCATGCACAGCTCAATTATTCAAACTAAAGACTAAGAGACAAAACGAGCCAAGCGAGTGGAGCACAGGCCCTCATGGGCCTCTGGTTTGCAGTTTTATACACACAGAACAAAAAAGTTGGTTTCACATTACAGAAAGTCTTTTAACATTTATGAAATTGGTATTCTTATTCCTTCAAATGTACATCAACATTTATGATTAAGATTAAAAGATGTGATATAACAGAAAGTTTTGCCTGGTGAAGACTTTGTCGACAATCTTCCTATCACTCTGCCTTTACTCAGTGTGCTTGTGTTTTTATGTTGTGATTTATTTTTTGTGCCATTTATGCATGTTCAGCCTCGGGACAGAGACAAACCCCCAATAATGACTACGGTAGAGATTAAGGAGAAAGAGCGGCCAGAAATGCCGAAAATAGAGGAATCTATTGAGACTTCCGAGAAGGAGAACTTGAAAAAGCTAGTCGATGGAAAGGATGACCTCAGAATTGAAAATGAGGTTATAGGGGATGGGTTGAAAAAGGATAAGATCCTTATCAATGTAAGTAACACCAGACAATTCAGCTTGCTGAATACAAACATTATGCAAATAATTATGCTTATAGATAAAAGCTTTTTTTATTGGATAAATAAATGTCTTTGATTAAAGAAGAGGAGGTAAGATGTAACCTGTTAAGCTTTGTTTTTAGAAATTGAAACTGCTTAGGAGATGTGAATAACTTTTTTGTTGCTATTATTGTTCTTAGATTGAGAAACAGAAGATCCCATAGCTGTAGAATTAAGTGTCTGTATCAGTTATATATAACTTTACACAGCTACAGATTTGGGACAAGTGTCTGTATCTGTTATATATAACTTTACACAGCTACAGATTGGGGACAAGCATCTGTATCAGTTATATATCAGCTACATATTGGGGACAAAAAAATAAGAAAAGGGGAAAGAGGGAATGAAGGAAAATGCATCTACATAGTGTGCATGCGTTGGAGACAATGAACCAGTTAAAGCATTGTTGAAATTGTTAGAGCCAGTTGGCCATTGTTTGCCTAAGCTTGTATTTTATGTCCTGTGTGCAAGCTTGTATACTGGGATGCTTTTTTGACCGAGGATCTACCAGCAGCTAATCAAGTAAGTAAAGATGTCTTTACTTAGTAAGAGCAGACTCGGTTACCTGGGTGTTAGCCAACTGACCTAGGGATATTGACAGCAAGAGGGACTGACAGCAGCAAAAGGTATGTGATGGACTTGCATGTTAATGTACAAAACATAACAGTGCATGAAAAAACAACACCATGTATAGAAAATAAAAACAACAAAAACAAAGCATGTCATAACTAGATTTAGTTTTTAATTAGTTCATAGTTCATGTGTATATCAGAATTCTCATTATTAAGAAAATAAGTGGATTATTGCAAAAGTGGGGGGGGGGATTGGGGGGTTAGCAAAATTTTTGTTTGAGAATATCATTAATATCATTTTAACTGTAAAATACTGAATAAATTAGTCCAGGCAGGAATTTTCTATAGATGAAAATATTCTTTTGGGTGAATATCCTTGCATATATATATAGGACTGGGCAGGGTGTTGAGGTCAGGGTGGTGGTGTTGAAATCATCTTCAGGAATTGTTCAAGCCACTCGGATCTATGGAGGGTTAGAGTGAGAAATTAGCAGTTGCATGTGATGTGCATCCATTGATATAAAACTTACTGGTAGGTAAAACGATAGGCTTTTATACAAAGTCGATTTCTGTTCTTTTTCCCCAAAAGGACAAAACTGAGATAAAGAAGGAAGAGGAGGAAAGAGAGAAAGACATAATAAAGACAGGTGAAATTGAAGTTGAGAAAGAAAAGAAGAATGACAAAAATGACATGGTGGAGAAGAAAGAAAAGGAAATAAGCAATGAAAAGAAAACCGAATCCAATAAGGATGTTTCGATAGAAAATGATGAGAAGGATATAAAACATGAAAATGAGAAACAGAAAGAAAAACCGGAACCCTTGATCGAAGATAATGTGCCTCTTAAAACTGATAAGGAATCTCTTAAAAGGACAGTTAGTGCTCCGCCAAGCATTACTGAGGTAACTGCAACTTGCACGTGTAACCCGTACTGCTCCTGCATGTATTTCTTACTAATCAGATGTCTGCTTTCCTGATTAAAACACTTAACACTAAACAACTGATGTACAAGGGTGGAGAAAAATGATATAAAAAACATGTTGGTTTAGGGTGCACTAATTTCAGTTTGTCACTGTGTACACTATAAATTAAATGTTAAGATCTCGTAAAGAATTAATTTTAGAAATGTATCCCACAACTATATATCTTCTAATATAAACATTGCTAGACAGACTGTTGGTTAATGCAATTTATAGGTAAGTTGTTAATACTAGGAAGTACATGAGAATTTTGGTGTATGAGCTGGGTAGCCCTACAGAAATCAGTGATATTTCTTGAAATAATTACCTACTGTCAAATGTGGGAAGTTTGTTACTACAGCGGCTGCTGCAATTTAATGAAGTTTCATTTATTATTAAAAACATACACAAAGGAGTTTTCTTATTTTAAGGCCGTACCTACATCTATTTCACCAAAGTATGGGTATTTTTGGTGGATTACGCCTAGAAGTATTTACCTTTGATAAAGTTTCCTAGGCAGTTTATAATGATAACAATACTTGGATTTATCTAGTTTAATATTTATTGAGAAATATCACTGCATTTAAAAAAACAACAACAACACAAGTTAGTCATTGAACCAATTGAGGCACAGGGCAGGGAAATGTTTTCATGACTTAAGTCTGAGGATAGCTATTGCGTATACACTGATTGTGTAACAAAGACTTGTTCCCTGTGTGTAACCCTAGTTGGTTACTATAGGTCAGATAAAGGTAAGTTTATTCAGTGTTTGTTAATTCAGTTCACAGTGATTTGTTAGTGTATTTTTAGTGTTATAATCTGAAATGTATGTATTATATATTAAAATATTAAGAAAATGTAGTGAAGATTTCCTGTTGTCAGATATTATCTCGAAAAAATTAAAAGAGAACAATGTAATATAAGTTAAAAAATTACAGTTAAACAAGGCAAACTCTGAATTTAACCATTTGTAAGCTTTATATATCTAGAAGTATATGCTTCTGTAGTCTTCTGCTTTGATATATTCTTTTTAAAACATGTGGAAAAAAAGTTAAATGCTAGGTTCTTTAAAATAAAAGCATAGAAAAGTATACAAAATTTTGCTATGTTAGATAATAATTTTGTAGCACATAATAAAGCTTAGTAAGGAAAGTGTTACATGTATGATTATCAGTTCAGCCATCTGTTTGTTTCTGAAGATATATAGCTATAGTATTCTGGCCTATTTATACCATTCAAGTTCTTGCCTTGTTGTACAGTCTGTCATACAACCTCTTGTCTCATGTATTATGTAAGTCTAGCTACCATATACAGCTGCAATTTTTATACAATAAAACATAGTTATGGATACTCAACTGACAAAGCTATATCCATCAATAACTTCTGAGAGATGTTGAAAGTGTGTGTCAGAAACCAATGTAGTGTCCAGGCCTTGATACAAACATTTTGTAGAAGGGAATCCTACTTTGTTTCCCTCAAAGAAATTAAGTCTTTTGTAATTTAGCACCTGAAAATAAGTATCACCAGAAAAACATAAAAAGGCAGGGAAACTAAAAACTACATGTAATGTACAATTTGGTATTTGTAGTAAAAATCCAGGGTTTCCAGTGGAATACCAACTTTACAAGTGTTAATGTCCTTGGTGACCTAGGGTTAAGTGTCAAGGCCTGAACGTATACATAATTATGGAAGATATATCTCTCTAGAACATTGGCAGCTGGTTGAAAGTTTGTATATTTTAATACCTTTAATAACACAGATTAATGATACATTTCTGTTACCTGATAACTCTTTTAAAACTTTCTTACATTGTAGCCCTTTATAAAGATTATTCACTAATACAGCCTGACTTGCTGGTAGCCAGAATAGGCATCTTCTTTAAGCATTGACAAATTAATTTTTAGAAAGCAACATGTTGTTTCATTTTTCTTTGTTAAATTTTAAATTTGTTTAAATTGTAACAATTTCCATTTATTAGCTTCTAATTTGAATTGCTAAGTGCTAACATTTAAAAAAGAAAAAAAATTCCACTTAGTTCTATTTTGTTCCAACACCCACCAACCTGACTAATTGTTTATTGTTTGTTTTGGATTGGAGCCTTTTTCACAATAGGCCAAGTTCTGTAACAGAGTGATGGCTTGATGTAATGAGTTTAATGTGTGATGACATTCTGTTTGAAGTGAAATTGATCTGGGTTAGGATATCTGATAATAAGGGAAAAATGGGTATGCACCATTTCAGGTCATTAAAATGTCTGTCATAAACAAAACAAAATTTGTCTGATTAAAGGTACTGGATGTGATTTTAAGGACCATATGTACTTTGTCACTGAAAAAGAAAAGATATAACTAAATCACCTAAATTAATGTGATTGTTATATTGCCAACATTGTGTCATCAGTTCTTTTAAATAGTTGGCTATTTTGTAAAAGAGACACCCTCTCTGTCCAAGGTATTTCTTGTTTCTTCATGATTCTTTGTGGATCCACTGTATCGTCGAGTGCCCTGTTTCAGTGACGGCCCTGTTTCGGTGACTTTTCTAAGCACATGCTATAGAAAGACCCATTCAGTTGTATGACGTCATAGATTTGTGTAGTCTATAAGGTAAACACAGAAGTGACCTTTCGCCCAGATTCGCCGAGAAAATGTGCTTCAAACATGTAATTAAATCAAGTTTATATTCAATATGCTGATTTTCTTAATACCTTTTTACTTCTTCTAAATCAATGTCTTTTTAAGGTAGTTATATTAATATTTTCTCTCTGTTTACACTGGAGCTATTCTCTGTCGTCTGCAGTAGCTATTTGCATAGTACACAAATGTCAAGGTCGTTTATTTTTCACTAGAGGGGTGTTCAAAAAGTAATACTATCCTTAAAAGAATTTTATTTAAAAAATTTATTTTTTGGGGGTTGAAAAAATCAAATATTAATGTCAAATAAAGAAGCAATATAGCTATCTAAGTGTTTTTTCCTGATTTATTTTTCAGATAAAACCTAAGAAAACACCATCCATATACTTGTCATTTTCCCCAACTGCTATATTTAATGCTTACAGGGCAGTTTTTGAGCAAAATCGTTTTCCATGTCAATTTGGAGATTAAGTTCAGAAAATCATAGCACACTTATGAGTGTAAATAAATTAAGTTTTCAGTTTTATTGTTTAAATAATTTTATATCTTGAAATAATTAATTTGGGATTTTGTGAGAGGCCCTCATCAGTATTTTTATATGGGTCACCGAAAGGTGACGTCATCAGTTTTCCAGTCCTTTTACAGTTACCGTAAATAAACTGCTTTAAAAGTTTATCTAATGGACTTGTGAACATGAAAAAATGATAAAATGGAGGGAAAATAACTCATTTGAAGGTGTACAAGCATTATATATTTTTTAAAGGTTAGATTGGTTCAGTCCTGCAAAGAACCTTAGGCTCACTGAAACTGGGCCACCGAGGATACATGTGCCAAACACTTTATTCAAATTCTTAATCAAGTTTTAGCAAGAGAACTGAAATAAGAAACATAGTTTTCTCTATTTTTCAATGTCTCTGAATTATATCTGACTGTATAACCTTTATTGAAACACCCCTGGGGTTACATTCTCAAAAAAAGGGGGGCATTTATTAAAGGCTTAAAAAAATACAAAGATTTTCCATTAAACAACTTCAATACTAACAATACAAACACTAGCTTGTTTCTATTTTGTCATCTGAAATAGAAATTCTTCATAACTGAGAGCAATTTTTTTTATTTCACTTTTTTCTTTAAAAAAAAAAGTGTGTGTGGGGTGGGGTTTAATAGAGGAAAGCATTTAATAAAGGTTATACAGTAATCAGGATTTACTCGCTATCCCTGTATACAATTGACGACAGTTCTTTTCTTTACACTTAGACATGATAAATTCACCCCAGTACCTTAAAGGCAACACCAACCTGCACATCTAAAGGATTTTTTGTTTGATTTTGTGTCTACTGATTTCAGTCTTGTTAAGAAATGAATTTTACACTAAAAAAGATCTTTCTGTGATTTATGTAAATAAATGGACCATTTATAAGGTTATGTGTATGCATTATGTTATCAGTATCAGTCAGGGGGCAGATTTAGCAGGCATGAAAACTCTGGCTCTATTGAGTACCCATGTGGCAACAGCTTTTAGTATTGTTGAGTTCATTGAGTTTTTGGCTGACCCTTTGTGTTTCTGCATGTTCATACACAGGTACCAAAGATTTCCATTAACTCAAAGTCTTTGAAAGATGATGAAAAGAAAGATCTAGAAATTCCATCAAGGCGAGCTGGGCTGAGGAAAACGGGCAGTACAAGCATGGTTCCTGGGGAAAGTGTTAGCAAAGTCTGGGAGGAGGAGAAAAACCTCCCTCGCTCTGCCTCCAGTCCAAGACTGGCAGAGGATATTGAAAATAAGAAAAATGAAAGGAATGTAAGTTTTAAGTTGTCGGAACTTGACCGACTTATTCCTTTGCATGTGGGTTACAGATTGGGTAATAGGGTTCCAGGCCAAAAAATGGTGGGACATAGAAAATGGTGTGATTTGAAGGCTAGCTCCTGAAAAGAGGAGAATTGGGGGTAATAGGGTTCCAGGCCAAAAAATGGTGGGACATAGAAAATGGTGTGATTTGAAGGCTAGCTCCTGAAAAGAGGAGAATTTAACCAAAGATGAGGCATTGAATTATATAGGTTGTGGATGTTTATGTAATTTTTTGTTTGTTTGTTTGGTTAGCTCATAAAGATTTATTCTGGGTACCCATTGTTTAAGACCAGACTTGTGTAATGAACTTGCATGGTTGAAGCATATGAAAGGTGCTGGTCAGTGTAATTTACATTGACATCAGCTGCTAGCATATTGGCAATGCACTTTGCTGAGAGTTGTGGATTCTTGTGTACATGCATCTAAATTGTCATGTCCTGTAAGCAAAATTAGAGTCTGATGCCACTTTACAACATGACAGATCTAGGTCAGACACTCAGCTGAGCACTGCATCTATCTGATCAGGGTCTGCACTGTTTTGAGGGGAATTGTTTTGTTGTTTGCATCAAATTTAGAGCAAAAGCTTGGTTTAAATTGTTTTTTCTAGTTGAAGTTTAAGAGAAAAAAAGTAATGTGAGGCTTTTTCAGATTTAAATGGCAAAATCCTGTCCTTAAGTTTATGTCTAGAGAGTCTAGAAAGTTTATGAGATGGTTGTTTTGTTAAACTGTCAAAACTGTCATTGGTAGTAATGTTTTAGCTTTATTTGGCTAAGGGCTTATCAATAGCAATATATATATTTCCCATAAACAGACATATACTAACCTGACATTGTGTAGATGCACTGGGAAGAGAAGTTATCTCACCATATCATGCTTCAGAAG
This sequence comes from Nuttallia obscurata, assembly GCA_032358795.1. NCBI lineage: Eukaryota > Metazoa > Mollusca > Bivalvia > Cardiida > Psammobiidae > Nuttallia > Nuttallia obscurata. The sequence goes on along the minus strand of JAULCC010627887.1, from coordinate 5,003 downwards.
CTGATATGTATATATCCCTTTAATTTAGTAACATACCTTTACGGAATATCTTAGATAAGATGTCTATATATAATAGAAAGGAAAATTTAATAACTTTTTAGGCCAACCGTCAAATATCAAAGTTTGCCATTTCTCCTCTAGCCAAAACTTAAACAGCAGATATGTTAAAATTTTCTGATGTAATTATAGAATTGGTTCTTTATTTCATGTTAAAGCTTTGCTTTGAAACTAAACATACTTATATAATCTTTCAAAACTGCCTGGTTTGAGAAATGGCAAATATATACATTTTAAAAGATGGTCATTTTAAAAGAATAATCATTGTTTGTGATATCACATAAACACCATACAGGTTGCTCAGTTTCCTGTCTGGAACAGTCAGGTCTGTCTAGGACAGTTATCTGCCTAGGGAATGTGTCAGTCTTGGACAGACATGTATTGGCAGGTATCTGTCTGGGAGTTAATCTGTCTGATGGTATCTTGTTAGAGCAGTTACTTGTCTTGGGTACATATCTAGGATAGTTGGCTGTAAGGGGAAGTCAGTTGTCTGTCAGGGGAAGTCACTTATCTAGAACAGTTGTCTGTCATGGGAATTCATATGTCTAGGATAGTTGTCTGTCAGGGAAGTCAGTTGTATAGGACAGTTGTCTGTCAGGGGAGGTCATTTGTCTAAGACAGTGGTCTGCTAGGAGAAGTCACTTGTCTAGGACAGCTGTCTGTCAGGGGAAGTGATTTGTCTAGGACAGTTGAGTGTCAGGGAAAGTTAATAGTCTAGGACAGTTGTCTGTCAGGGGAGGTCACTAGCTTAAGGACAGTTGGCTGTCAGGGCAAGTCACTTGTCTAGACAAGTTGGCTGTCAGGGGAAGTCATTTGTCTATGACAGTTGTCTGTCAATGGAAGTCACTTGTCTAGGACAGTTGTCTGTCAGGGGAAGTCACTAGCTTAAGGACAGTTGGCTGTCAGGGCAAGTCACTTGTCTAGGACAGTTGTCTGTCAGGGGAAGTCACTTGTCCAGGACAGTTGTCCTGGAGATATATCATTATGACGTGTATCCTGGGGGAATATATAACTGTTACTATATACTGGACTGGACCCATTGTCCCCTTATGTTGATACAGTTCCCCTGCTGTACATTAGCTTATGCTTTGTTGGGAATGCCTTATATGATGATTTATTTATATACTAATCATTCTTTTGTTTTTGAGGTTTTGCATTGTATTAACAAGGCTGCTTTGATCTTCAAGACTTTGCTTTATTTTACAGTTCTTTAAAAAATAATGTGGTGAAAAAATTGATTTATGTAACTTGTCCACTTTTTCATGTAATTTTATATTTTTTTGAAAAACACTTGTCTAGATATGAGCTTCATTTGTAAATTTTTAAAGAAACTTTATTGTGGATAAATGGTTTTAAATTCTTAATAAATATCTTTGACTTTTGCTAATGATTATCCATTTGAGCAAATGTTATGGAATGTTGTGTTGACTTTCCATTTGATCAGTTGTTTCATATAATGGTCAATGCTTTCAGGACAAACCTATTGGAAGACGTCCACTCCTCAGTTCCTCATCATTTTCTGCTGCTGACCACAACAACTCCAATATGTCTGACAGGTGGGTGTGGCTTCTTTGTTCATGTGCCAATATGTAGGCAATGTACTTTACTCTTGTAATAATTTGTGGCCTCAAAAACCTGTTGATTAGCTGATAATGTAAATCTGACAAAGGATCATAAAGTTAAAGGCTGTTGTCCTGCCTGCTGGTACAAAACCAGCTTAGGTGAGAGAGAAGTCAATCTCACTAAAATCAGATGCATGCCATTCCAATTCTTTTCACGGTAAGATCTGACTCTTAGGATGTCATCTTCAGTGAGCCCAGATTTTCCCCTTTCGCTATATTAAGATAATTTTGGTAAACCAATTGAAACATTTGGTAAACCTATCAAAACAGTCCTTACAAACTGCATTCATCAGCTTTCATTGTTACTAAATCTGAACACTAGCAAATTATCTGATTGACTTAAGTAAGTAACAATTTGATAGGCCGATTGCAAAATTGGCTGAAGGCAATTGACAATGACTCATTGTCAGATCTTACTGTGAATAGTATTGGAATGGCATGGATCTGATTTTAATGAGATTGGAGAGAAGTTACTGTTGTTAGATTGAAAAATATCTCAAACCAGTATTTAAATTTTCTGCATAATATTTCAATTTTGTCTAACATTATAACTTATTTCAAACTATTACACTCTATATACACTCTGTTTAAGTCATTTAAAGACACACACACATTATAAGATATTGCCTAAAGAAAATTAAAGGCCACACTTTGTTAAATTTAGTCCCTTGATTTTAAAGATTTAATACTGATTTAAGTAGCTCTTTATTTTGGATAGCCAGTGATAAACACTCAAATGATGTCTAATGAGTTTTTGTTTTCATACAATAGTTACCTTCGGTGGAAAAGGTTGGTTTTACTAGACTGTCTAGCTTCTGTTTTGTATTCAGACATTTCCATTCACCTGTGTCATTTTAACCTGAATTCTCCTGTTTTAAAAGACATTTTGAGCCAAGTTCTGACTGTGTGTAGGCTTTGTTAAACAGTATAACTGAAGATCACTGTGACATTGTAATCAGGATTTAATAAGGAAAGGCTGTAGGCAATCAATTAGAAATTTTACATTTTTCTCAATCAATACTTACTGAAATATTATTCTAAGCTCAAATCTTTATTCTTTGCAACAACCTGGATCACTTGTTTCAATCACATAAGTCTTAAGCAATACTTTATGATAAAGTCAAAATTATAAATTTGATCCTGATCCTGATTTGGACAAGTTTTGTGTAACACCCTTCCTCAGGGCAGCACCCTTCCTATAGCAACATTGTCAAAAGGACATCACATATAAGGGCTTTTTCCTACCCTGATTTATCTGATTTTCAAAAAGAAAGAAACTGTCGAAGTTTGATGTCAGGCAGATTAAAATAATTGTATAATTAAAGTGTACATATCTTATGTTTCCCAAAAAGACATCGCTGATGAGAGAGATTTTTGCTGTATTTGAAACTGTATGACAAGTCATCATGATACAGCTCTGTGTTGATCACTTCAATATGCAGGGCCATATGTAGCAGTTACCTTGTTCACCTGAATACTAAGTCCTGGGGTTGCATGTTGAAACTTGGCCTCTGGCTCCATGATGAGTGGTTTTGTTATTTAAATGATGATTTATTTCTCACTGCTGTTTCAGTGGGAAAGTTTTCAGTTACTTGTGGAGATGCTGTTTAGCACTGGTTAGGATTCCCGGGAGTAGAGTTAGGCGTAACTTACAGCATTGATATGGGTGAAGAGGTGTAAATAACCAGAAAAAACAAAATCAATATTAAAAATGCCAGTGTGTAAACCATCCCAGATATAAATCATCAAGTCCCTTGTGTTTTGAATTGGTTAATTAGAACTGTTATGTTACAGTGGTCATCTAGGTGTACTGATGTCAAATTTCTGAATATGCCTTTAGAAATAATGTATCTCTTGGATCAAGTTATTTCTATGGTTTTCTGTGAATTGAAGAATATTATAGGCTAAAACATAATAAAGCAGTTTTCATTGAAAATTTGTGGAAAATAAATATATTCTACTCAGATGAAGAAACTATAACTTGCCTTAAATGCAGATGAAGAGAGACAAAAATCTGTAATTCTTTTAGAAAAAATGATTTTCTATAATGCTTTTTTTTATAATTTGTTATTCTGTCTTTCTGAAAATGTAAATGAAAAGACCAACTTAACCTTAACAAATGAAAGAAGTAAATTATAACAATGATCTGTTGAAATATCTTGGGATTTCTACAGCTAGCTTTGCAGTGATTTTTAGTTTTGAAAAACAAGTTGCCTACACATTGAAATATGCAAATGTGACCTTCTGTTGGAAGGAAAATAATCACAAAATGTTCTCCTTAATAGATAACTTGCTCAATACTTTACCAGTTTTGATAAACTCTTTCATTATAAAACTCATATCAAATTCAATGTAACATTGCATAATCGGGGTGGAGATATTTTATTGCAGACTTTTACTCACAAAAAGTCCTATTCCCTTAAAAGTTTCTGAATTTTGGAACTTATTTGTATGTGTATGATGAAACTTTTTGAAATTTTTTGAAATTTCAGCAATACCTTTGAAAAATGTTGCTAAATGAAAGAAAAAGATCCTATTTATTATCAAAAAGTTAAAAAAAAAATATATGAATTAAATGACTGCTTTACCTTGAGCCTTTCAGTGAATGATCTTCTGGAAACACACATTTAAATGTTAAATTCCTAAAAAACAAACAAACAAACAAATTGAATTCATTACACTCTAAAGGGTAGTCCTTCCAGGAATGAATCCAGTATGGTAAATTCAAAATGCAACATCAGATGTGCTTATTCAAACTGCTACTGTCCTGCTTTAGAGTTCTCTTACCTTTTTCACCTTTGACCTAGCTATGGTGCAAGCTACCCTCCCCCACCCACACATGATCTTCTGTACTGTTTGCTATAATTAATTTATAGGCTAATGGAAACCCTATAAATGCTGCTGGTTTGTGTAAGCTAGATTATAACAATAACTATCTGATATTCTAGGACCCCAGTGAAATGGAATAGCTCAGTTGTCTGAATATCAGATGAATGAAGAGTAGTTCAAATTATTGTTGGAAATTGTGACAAGGCATTATCTTGCAGAAGACATATGTTAGAAATGAAATTGTTTATCAAAAGGTTTGAAATGCCTTGACTCTAAAATTATTCTAATATCACTTGCATATTCATAAAATCCTCTACACTTGTTTTAACCACTATTTTAGAAGTTTCTAGCTGGTGTTCATCTGATTCATGATGGCTGGCTTACGGTAGGTCGATGATTCTACCCGGGTGCCTGAAATAGTGCACAGGGGTCCCTGTGGGCCTTCCTCCACCTGTAATGAGCTGGACGTAGCGATATTACTAAAAAGCTGTTAAA
>JAULCC010627876.1:0-10022 GCA_032358795.1 Nuttallia obscurata | reverse complement strand
CATTAGTTTTGGAGGAGAAGATCTTTAAAGATTTTCCTTTCTGTTGCCATGGCAACTAGAGTTCTGCATGGAATCAATTTCTTTGAACAACTTTGAAAGAGGACCACCCTAGGAACATTTCTGTAAAGTTTTATCAAAATTGACCAAGCCGTTTAGGAGGAGATGTAGTTTAAGGAGGAGATGTCGTTTAAAGCATGTTGACGGACGGACGACAGACAACGGACGACGGACAAAGTCCGGTCACAATAGCTCACCATGAGCCTTTGGCTCAGGTGAGCTAAAAAATTTTGGTAGATCAATCAAAACGTTTGGTAAACCAATCAAAACAGTCCTTACAAACTGCATCCGTCAGCACTCACTATTTGAACACTTCCAACTTATCGAATTTATTTCTACTTTCAGGACTGTGTAAGTAACGCTTTAATTGGCTGATTGGAAAATCAGCTGAAGGCGATTTACAACAAATCGTTGTCAGGTATGTAGGGCCATATTTGACATCTATTACAGGAATAAAAGCACATATTACAAGATTACCCAACTTCCACATGGCAAAGACTTTTTAGAGCTACCTTTCAGGAATGGCTGCAGCCAAGAGGAACATCCAGCTAAGGTGGAAAGACATGATCATGCAACTCGGCATTTGTGTGCAGAAGTAGTAGCTCATGCCATTCAACAAGAAGTCATTACATGATAAAATATACAAACATTGTCTTGCAGTTTTCTTGCTTCCTAATGGTTATTACCCGTACCTCAAAACTCCAGCAGTCCTTCAGATGGGAGTTTTGCAGGAAATACTTTAAGAATTGCATTATGATTAATTGTAGATCATGTGAAGAGATACTTTTTGATCTGGGTTTACACTGTTAATCAATTTAGTGGTGCATACATTCCATATAAACTTTGAAATGATTCCACCGATCTGTGACTAAAAGATAAAGTAATCTGTCAAACAGCTCATGCTAATGTTCAATGGACTTAGAAAAAACTGAAACCCATAATACACCAGAGAAACTGCACCAAATTAATTGGTTTTAATGTCGAGGCTTAAACACTACAGTATTGTGAAAATATGATGCAAGAAAACTCAATTCATGAAGTGAGTTGGGTGTTTTTTTTGAGTTTCAACAAAAACCATTACAGAAGAATGCTGAGTCTTTAAAAATTACTATTTAAATCTGCTATGCATATTGAGAGAATATTTCTCTGCAAGGTTATTATTTATTTTGGTTTAGTATTGGACCTTTCTGCTCTTAGTGAGATGGTGTTTTTTTGTTTGTTTGTTTGTTTATTTGGAATTCAACGCCGCTTTCACAGTATTTCAGTCATATCGCAAGGTCCAGCTCATTACAGGTCGAGGAAGACCCCGGGGGGCCTCTGTACACTATTTCAGGCACAGAGTGCACCCGGGCAGAACCACCGATCTACCGCAAGTCAGCTGGAAGGCTTCCTCACTTGAAAAATCCAAAGTGCCACGACCCTTGTATATACAGCCTGAACAAGATATACATAAATTTCAAGATATTTTTGCAAATAAATAACTGTAACACCTAAATTACTTAAATTCAGTTTACATGGCTTTTCAAATATAATGGTCACAAGCATGTGTAAAGTTTGTGAGGATTGGACAATTTCCTTAGGAAACAGCCTGGACAAGATATATTTCAAGACATTTTTGCAAATAAAGTGCGGTAAATTACTAAAATGATTTATATGGCTATCAAAAAATAATGGTCACAAGCATGTGTAAAGCTTAATGAGGATTGGACAAATCCTTTACAAGAAAGAGCCAGAACAAAATCTTTTGGATGGGTGGACCTACGTATATGTATATACGAATATACAGACGTGAGTAACCCTATATGCTGCCACTTTGTGGTGGCATAAAAATTAACAATGACTTGGTAAAAAAGAATCAGGACATTGAAAGGATCGACAAACTAGATCAAATTAACTCAAGAGTCATCAGTTCTTAGGTCAAGGTCATGTTAAAAAATGGGAGAGATATATCATAATATGAGATCATTTTTACCGGTATTTACCTGCGTGTTGAGGAAGTCTGCTATATCTTCTATCCCTGGATGTATTCGGTGAATATTTCACTGACTGTATTTCCAATACATTATTATCATTATTATCATGTAATGTAGCATTATGTTTAAACAATAAACACAGGAGAGGCACAGGCTTAAACTGTCCTTTAGGGCTCCATATCAAGTTCTAACCTTTAGCCTGCTAAGTATGACCGTGATGGAATTTGCAAATAGTTTGGATCCAGATTAGATGCAGAGTAACTTGGCATCTAAGTTGGATCCAAGCTGTTTGACACTCAGGCAAGTGTTTCTACAAATATTAGGCAAATCTGATCGATTTTAGTTCCAGGCAAATGACAATTTAAGCAGATGACAATTTTTTCAGCAGGCTAAGGGTTAAGACTTAACTGATTAACCAGGCCCTGTTAAAATAATAAAACATTTTTTGTGCTCATCTCACTTTGAGCATGGATACTAAATTGCGCATTTCAGTTTTGTTATTTGAGATAAAACATTTTCATTTGAAAATAAACATTTTGCATGTGCCTAATAAATACGAGCTGAATATACATTTGCATATAATATATGAAAGAAAGTTTTTAACACTTAAAGTTTGAGCATGATACCGAGTTGAGCACAAAAGAAGTTTTATAGTCACTGGGCCTGGTGCTGCTTTCTTACAGATAAGCTGTTAGCCATTTCCCTGCAAACCTACTGAATCTAGTTCAAAGATAATGATTGCTCCCTTTGATGTCATCAGCAGAACCAGTGCAGCCGTTCTGATGTCCATGTTTTTTTTATACAAATTCATACAAATATGCCCTATGGAGGGAGAAATCATTTTCGTTTCATTCAGCATGTTTTTTTCATTATGCAAGGGTAGAAATTAAATGGTGTGCTCTGTTTAAAGACATCGCAGCTAATTGGTATTTTGTTCCATCAGGTTTGAAAATTAAAAAATTGTCAGTAATCCGTGTTTCCCTAGGATAATGCAAGAACTGCATACTGTGTACAGAACCCAAAACAAATGTCTGATCAAGGAATAGTAAAGACTTTAATCAAGAAAACAATTTTTCAAACGATGTCATTTTGTGCAACAGGAAAACATCTGCATGAAATTGACTCATAAAATCCCAGCAAATTAAGAATATTTTAAAACAATGATGGCATTATAATCAGAGCTCTGTGCAGAACAATCATCGGAGAATGCAGATGTACATGTGTTTTCTCAGTGCAGATTAAATTCCTTGAAATAAGAGAAGTTTCATGAAGCTTTGCTTATACCTAAACCTTTCACTGACAATATTTCTTATTTCACTAAAACCTTTGACACCCTAATAGGGGAATATATATATGTATATATAGGTTAGAGATTATATCAACAAACAGAGCCAAATGGTTAGCTTTAAATTATATAGGATAGTTGCAGGTTCAATTTATTTTTTCCACATTTATAAAGCACATATTTTGCCCCAATCATCAGGCTTAAAGTTGGCCGTTAACAGATGGCGCAGGACTTGGTCAGAAAAAAAAGATGGTTTATAATCATATGTGTAAATCATAGTATGCAGGAATTCAAGTCAGATGTATAAGGTATAAGGTTGATAATGAAGTTTGGATATATTTTTATTTCAATGCATCTAAATTTGACACCGTGTTGACAAATATGAAATGTCTATATATCTATAGGAGTCATGCAATTCTGGTCTGTCCCGCTTACCATTGCAAAATTCTCTAAAACTATCAAATGAGCAGACTTGTAAGGAAATATCTGAGACAAATGCTAGGCACTTTAAGGACTAAAGCTGTGTCCATTATCAGATGTCCCCTACAGGGAAATCCTGACTTGAAGGCTGAATATTGTAACCAGGGCTCCAGATAAGGCAAGTAATTTGAGAAATTTGGTTACCTTTTTCCATGTTTCTCTACCAAACCTCATCTTGTGGGCTCATTTAGGCGATTCTTAAGAGTAACCACAAGATAAGGTTAGGTGGAGAAACTTGGAAAACAGACTTGATGAATTTCTGTGATATGCATCCTATCTGGAGCTCTGGTGACCGTATAACTTAATTGGAATTTAACGTCGCTTTAACAGTATTTCAATTATATTGCTACGTTCAGCTCTTTATAGGTAGAGGAAGACCCCAGGTGACCCATGTGCACTATTTCAGGCACAGAGTGCACCCGGGTAGAACCACCGACCTACTGCAGGCCAGCTGGAAGGCTTCCTCACTTGAATAATCCGACGTGCCCAGACCTGGTTTCGAGCCCACAGCGGTGAGGGGCTGAGAGATTGCAAGTCAACAACTATAACCACTCTGCCACGGAGGCCCCTGACCTTATGTCACCAGGTTGAGGGTTGAGAGCAGAACTATTATATCTTCTTCAAGCTTTTATATAACCAATGAACAACCTTTTCCTCTACAGGATATTTCAGACCATTACATCATATGTTATATTAAGATTAAAAAGAAATATACTTCGGATAAGGGAAAAAAAGCCATATCCAAATGTTATAAAATGTTTTCTTAGCAAGAAGAGTAGACCCTAGTCTGGGTCCACTCTGCTTGCAAAGTGTCAAAAGGAGCTTATGTAAAAGGTTAATAAAGGAAGTAACAGATTTAAGTAGATAACAGGTTATGTCCTCAACACATTATATAGACTGCACACACTAAAAATCATTTCTGTTGGATTGAATTCCTTTATTTACCACTTTTGGTCATAAATTGGGTGCCCCTTGCATTTTGTTTCTTGGCCATGCATTTTGCAGTTCTCCAATTTTCTGTCTATCAATTCTCCTGGAACAATTCTGCTAAACTAGTGTTTAAAATCATCTTGCCAGGAAATGTGTTAGTATGACAGCTATGTGCACCCTTCATTTTTTTCCCCTTGACATATTGAAGCAGATCCCGCGAAGAAACATGACCCGATGTGCACATAAAAATAAAATGTTATAATCCCTGCAAAACTATGAACAAGTTGCCTTGGAGGAGATTAACAACACAAAAACTGCTTTTGTGCACTTCCATTGTAACGAGTAGCTAACATTAAAAGCCTTCCATGTTATTGCAAACCTGTAATTATGAAAACAAAAACATGTCACTAACGTTTGATATTCCATTGGAAATAGGCATGCCTGCAACAAAACCTATTAAAATAAAAGCCATTAATTCAAAATATACTCATATCGGACACTTTAACTCCAAGGGATTCATTCAAATATCTATAATTTCAATGCAACCTGTAATTTGATTGCTTTATGGAAATACCAATTGATCCTATTCAATCTGCATATGCCTACATACAAATATTAATAACATTCATGATACTCCAAAGTGTGCTCTATAGAACAATTAACAAATAGCCATTTATGACAGAATATCAAATATACACTATCTAAAACATTTTATTTCCAAAGAAATTAATGACAAAAAAAATAAAACAGACCGGTTTGCAAACTATGACACATTGATAAAGTGGAAGTGGGAAGAGGAGGGGGTGATGTTCAGAATGCTGGGTGGGTGGGGGGAGTCCGGCAGAAAATGGAGGGGGAGAAAAGATGTCCATAAGATGGTATAGTTGTTTAAGAGAGAGGGTGTGTGTGTGTGTGTGTGTGTGAGCATCTGCAGAAAGTAACAGCAAAATAAGCCTCCAGGCAAACCAAATTACTAATCATACAAGATTATACTCCATATCTAATAAGACTAGATGAAAAATAGGATAATAGTCCATTTAGGAGAAGAATTCACCAATGTATTTTTCATTATTAGGAGACATATGTCAAAAATGCATTTTACAGAATTATTTCCCTTTGGCAGTTTAAGAGATGCATGCATCCTTTTTACGCACAATGAGACAGTTTGTTTATATCATTTACGTCACATCCTGCCATCTAGGGCTAATGGACATCCCAGAGAGAGGGAATCAGATACAGAGAACTAGCCACTTTATGCTGACACAGACAAACCAGTCGTCTTGCATACCCTAAACCCTGAGTGCCAAGTAGGGAAAGCCATTACAACCAACTTTAAAGTCTTTGGTTTGACCCGGTCGGGGATTGAACCCGCTCCGCTGCCTCCTACACCAAAAGCAAACAGTCTACCACTTGAGCTAACCAGGCTGTCTTTATGAAAAAGAAGGATGAACAAACACAAGTTAAATCAGTGACTAATTGCTCCCCTAGCTGGATTGTACCTGTAAGTGGAAATAAGCAAGAGCTGATTCAATCAGGACAAGCCATTCTTTACTGTATCTGTAAGGGAATACAACCACAACCAAAATGGTCAGGATCAGCCTATATTTTACTCAAGGGAAGTATTCTTGGCAGACCTATTCAGGGCTGGAATTCACCAACCCTTGATACATACAGTAAAATATGGCTAGTCCTGGGCTGGAATTCACCAACCCGTTCTTAGTCTTGAGAATAAAGAATAGTCTCTAACACTTTAGTCTGGCTCCCAGCACCTACCATTCTGGCAAAAGCTTGAATCCAATAGAAAGTGTTAGAGACTATTCTTTATTCTCAAGACTAAGAGACTTGATTAACAGATTAACCAGTCATTACTAGCCATTCTGATTTGAGCTTGTCAAGGGAAATAACCACATCTGATTTAGTCTGGACTTGTCATACTGAACTGTTATTACCACAGATTAACCAGTCATTACTAGCCATTCTGTTCAGTATCTGTCAAGGGAAGTAACTATAACTGAACCTCTCAAGATAGGCATTCTCTACAATATCTGTAAAGGGAGGTAATTTTAGCTGAATCGGTCAAGTACCAGCTGATTGCTAGAAAACATCAAAGATGAAGCAACAACAGTCTACATTACAATCATTTTAGAAACAAAACATGATAAAGTATAGGCAGTAAATCAGGGTATCAAATTTTTAATCAAACTCAATCAACACATGCTTTTAATGTCATGCTTTAATAGCAATTTCAACTGCAGATTCTGAAATTAATTTGAAGTAGAATAGATGAAAAGCTGATATTTCCACTAACAGTTTCAAATATCAAACATTATGATGTTTAAAATTACACTTATTATTAGTTGTACGCTGAATCAGCAACACAAGGTACAGTGCTTGCCTGTGTGTTTAGAAAGAAACAGTTTTTTTCTTTTATATGACTTTGAATGAGAATAAATAATTATATTCTTTTTCAACAGATTTTAATAAATAGAATATAAAATAAATACAAATACATATTGATGAACTTTATATTTCAATACCGAAAAACAACATGAAGCTATCTGAGCTGGCCAAGGATAAATCCAGTTTCATGTTACATTCTGCAGATCCTGAAATCTGCTGACATACATTTGCCTCACTAGAATATCAAAGCAAACATAGAACCATATTGACAGTTTCAGATCTGCTTGTTTTACCCATTATAGTTTGGCCTTCCTTAAGACTTTCATTCCTAAAGTATAACTGTGAACTCTTCCACCTTTACCTATGGATCTGTCTAATTTATAATTTAGGTCAGTATTAAGTAACAACCTTACCAAGGCAAATAAAGCAGCGACCCTGATGAATTGTTCCAGCAAGAGATGTTTGATCTTAGCAAACTCGTTACCAGCATTCAAAGGACAAAATATGGCTGATATGTACCCTTTCCCCAAAATAATCTGTTCTCTACAATAATCTATTCTCTACAATATTTTATTCTCTACAACAATCTCTACAATAATCTATTCTCTGCAACAATCTCATCTAATCCTGATCCAAGCTGTATGACACTTGGCCAATTGTTTCTCCAAATATTGGCCAAATCCGATAAGTTTTAAAATCTAGGCAGACGACAGTTTAAGCAGACAACATTTTTTTCAGCAGGCTAAGGGTTAAGGCATTGTGGGAGCTAGTCAATATACAAGTCTTTTTTGGTATTTCATATTCCATCTCTGTGAACCAACTATCTCTTTGTAACAACCAGAGGCGGTTATTGTGGACAGGTAAACACTGTATTACATATTATAAACACATCTGAATCCACATTTCAAAACTGCCAGTCAAGATATTCCGTCTTTCTACAATTTACCATACAACCAGGCTATAACAAATTTTCTATTAATTATGTAGAAGATTTCACTCAGTATATTTTTTAAGTCCATGCAATCAGCATATCAAGTTGGAATTTCTGTCATTATTTGGTAATATTATCATGCAAAGTGTATATACGCAACATGCAAGCTGAGAGCCTGAGGCATGATATATAATACAATTTCCTATGTCTTTTATTATCATTTATGACTTTTTGAACGCCATATCTTATAGTGAGTAGTTGTCATTACAGACTTGATTGGAAATAAAACACTACAGCTGTAATAATTCAAGAAATAATAATATACATTGTACAGGCATTTACATGAATTTACTGTTTTTATACAGATGATGAGGAATCTATTTCAAGGGAAAGTAAAATGTGAGATATTTTATAATTTGTCATGGCAACAAAATATTAAGCTTTTTGTTTGAATAGGAAATACCCCTTACTTACTTATTTTACTGAGTAACAACAAAATATTCAACATATTCTAAAATATAACTGTTTATTGTTTTGCGCATTTGCGTCGCAGAAAGAGGGAAAGGGATAGAGAGAACTCTTCTGTAGATATCTCTGCTTTAACAGTGTATAACACTGATACACGTCAGGCTGAACCCGGCCGGTCACTTTATCCTGACTCCCACAAACCAGTCATAATGCTTACCCTAAATCCTGAGCGCCAAGGAGAGAGAGCCATTACTTCCAATTTTATAGTATTTGTTTTGACCCAGCAGGGAATCAAACCAACAATGAAAATGTACGCTCCACCACTTGAGCTAACCTGGCGTCTAAAATATAAGCAGTGATATTTGTACTGTATTGTTCAAAGTGCTGCACTACTAACATCAGAGGGTCATCACTGCATGCAGTCATCAATCTAGTCTTAGCTGGGGTCTTCACTGTTTGCAACAGTACTGTAAACTAGACAACACTCCCCTCATACTAGAAATGGTAATTTTGATCAGCACACTGAAGATAAAACAATATGAAATTAAATGAACCACCAACGAAAAGTCTAATGTTTAATGTCTAATGTTTAATGTTTTAGACCATTTGATTTCGACTGGAAAAACAAGTTCAATCGATCCTTTTCTTGGTCCTTTTCCTTATCTTGTAACTTACTTCTGCAGAGAAGATAATTATAATTTTTTTATATATGACAAAATAAAGCCTGAAAATTCATCAGACATCAACATTGTGACATTATGTCACGACATCAAAACCAATTATATTACATCTACTTATTGCCTACTGGGCAAAACCAATTATATTACATCTACTTATTGCTTACTGGGCAAAACCAATTATATTACATCTACTTATTGCCTACTGGGCAAATCTTCTCTACTATAATAAATCAAAGTACTGATAGTACTGATGGTGGGTTCAACCTGTGATGCTGGGATAGTGAAGGAAACAAGGCATTTTAATAATAACGATTAAATGAAACCATTATAAGTTTGTAAAAAAAGGATTAAGGTTAAAAACAAGTAACTAAAATAATACTAGGGCTGTGAATGGCAAACATACAAATCGAGCATCGCAAAATATATATCGAGCGCCGCTAAATCATTCGTCTGTGTCATCGACTATACCGCGAATTAGCACATGACAGTGGTGTTCAATGTGTAGGTATAAAATATAGACCACAGCGTTTGAATGCACCGCACTGCACTCAGCAGTACACGTATATTGTTGAGTTTTCCAGTGATGCTATTACTACATTACAGCATCATTTTTAAAGTTTGTTCAATGACACCACTAAATAAATACATTGCTTGAAAGTCAAATATATCGAGTGCCAGAAATCAGTTGAAATAATCACCGGCCACGATATTACCATGAATTAGCCTGTACCAAAAGTTTAGGAAAAAATATTCATCCGCCTTTAAACTTTCGTTTATGCAAAATAGACTTTATGGCATGATTTAAAACAGCATGTGGT
>JAULCC010627843.1:0-10023 GCA_032358795.1 Nuttallia obscurata | reverse complement strand
GACGTCCGTTAGCCCTAGCTGGCAGAAAGTGACGTTAATCATACAAACAAACAAACAAACAAACAAACAAAACAGGAAGGTCTATAAACTAGACTTGCCACTGACCTCTGCTAAGAGAGACAATGTGTAGGTTGTCAGAGTAATAGGCATACAGTTATTGTATTGATAAGAAGCCTAAGTAAAAATACAAGTAAATCTATTAATAGATTGCTGCAGAACTCTACACTGAGTATGTAATAGGGAGTTTAAACCTGCTTGCCGTGTTTATTTTAAGTCGTAGTGAGATATTGTTGTTGTCTGCTAGAAATTGTAATTTTTGTTTAATTAGGAGGAAAGTAAGACATACAAGAAAAAGAATGTCAGATTTTGATAACCTCATGGATACTGGAAGAAAGTTAGGATTGAAGGGCGAAGAGTAACTTAACGTTGATAAGAGTGAGAGGCATGAAAAAGTCGGGAAGGAAAGTTATGACAGGGAAGAAACAAATAGAGAAAGGGAAATGTAAAACTGGCCGAAAAGGAGTACCTGCATAATTGGATAGACAAGGCTGAAACAACAATATATAAAATGTTCTTAGAGACCTTTAGAAGAGAAAGTTAAGCTCGGCGTGTGAAATAGCAGAGTGTGCAGATCGATATTTGGAGGCACACAATAAGTTTCTGGAACAGGTAGGTTTAATGGGCAATCTGGAAACTGGCGCATAGTAGTTACTGCTAGAGGTAAGTCTTGTTTTGTTTGCTCGGGACCGTACTGAATGAAGGACAGTCCCAAGAATAGAAAAAGGGCTGTGGCGTTATTTCATCCAAAAGATAAGTTCAATGGTGACCAGTTCCAATCAGGTAGATACCGCACAAATTAGTTACATAACCGAAATGGGCCAGGTGCTGCAGGAAAATGGGGATATCAAAAGCAGGATAATGGTAAGTATATGAAAGGGAAAGGTGAAGACAATGACAGGCAGAATCTATCAGCATGCTGCTTGTCTGATGACAATGTTGTCTTAAACTGTGGACATAAACTTCCAGTCATGTCGGTTGCATGAAATAATCAGCGTCCAAACAACATGCCAGAACATGTTGGTACTGTGAAAGGCTAGCCTGTTTCAGTATTACGAGACACAGATGTTCCACAGTTTTAGTTAAGAAATGTCTGCTAGATGCAGAGAGATATACTGGAGATACTCAGATGTGTGTTCTGATTGATGGAACAGACGATTTCCAACTGCTCTCATTAAGGTAAGTTCTCCATTTTTTTTCTGGCCAGGTTAAGACAATGTGTGTTGAGACACCCGTTTACGACCTCATAATAGGCAACATAGATGGAGCAAAAGATGTTGACACTGGCAGTGAGAACATTGTTGATCAAGAAATGGAAGCTGTTAGAAGTGTAAACATGGGGCCTTCAGAAGAACCGCAAGTTTGTGAAGTCGAGAAAGAAACCAGGGAACAAGCCAAACGGGAAAGACTGGCCAAAGCAAAACTAATTAAAGTTCCACAGGCAGTGGACATTGAAGACTTAGGGCCAGATAGTTTGATTAATGCACAAAAGAAGAGACTACACTTTAAGGAGCTAGGGAATTAGCAGAGTCGGGGGGGGGGGGTTTAATGTCAAGTGGAAAACTGAAAACATTTTTTTTTATATTTCCAAAAGAATGGAATTGTTTTCAGAGAATATGCATCTCCCAAGCACATGAATAATCAAAGATTAAAACAACTTGTAATTCCAGGACAGTATCGACAAGCAATTCGAAAAAGTTGCTCACGAGAGTTTATTAGGATCACATCTGGGACAGTTGACAATGTATTGGCACAGTTTCATTGGCCAGGCAGATGTAAATCGATATTGTGCTTCATGCAATTTATGTCAAAGGTCCAAAGGAAAAATCAAGAAGGTTCTGCTTAAACAGATGTCGGTGATTGAAGTGCTATTTCAGACAGTAGTTGTTGATCTAGTTGGTCCGATTGCTCCAGAAAGTGAGAAATGATTTCGTTACATACTCACAAATGTTGATTACGCAACAAGATATTGCAGATTGCTTTCATTAAAACAACATGTGACCACACCATACCATGAACAGTGCAACGGTCAAGTGGAGAAGTTTAATGGAACATTGAAATCCATCAGTTAGAAGCTCTGTGTTGAAAAGCCAAGAGACTGGGACAAATCCATTTTTCCAACACTATTTGTCTATAGGGAAGCACCTCAGGCAATCACAAGATTTTCACCGCTTGAGCTAATATATGGTAGAAATGTCAGAGCGCCTATGCCTATCATGAAGGAACTAATGACCAAAGATCTTGATGCGACAGAGATAAATATGGCATATCAATATGTTACAGACCTGAGGGAACGCCTAGAGGAAACATTAAAAGTGGCAAATTAAAATTAAGAAGTCCCATGAGAGATACAAGAAGAACTTAAGTAATATTATTACAAGCAGGATATAAACATTTTATGTTGTTGCCAATAAATGCAAACAAACTTCTTAAGCAATGGAGAGAATCATTTGAAGTAATTCAAAACGTAGGTGAAGTTTATTTTAAAATTTGAGTTCAGGGCAGAGACTGAGACTGGTATTGAGTTCAAGTACAAACGACAAAAAAGATGTCAAAATTGGACCAAACCTTACTTGGAATGAGAAGAAAGAGTTGGAGGGGAAACTGAATCTTAAACATGATATCCTAACAGAAATCTCTGGTAAAACAACGTTGGTCGAACACAATATAAAGACAACTTCAGATGAACCAGTTCGAAGCAAACCTTATTCAGTTCCTCATGTTGTCAAAGAGACAATTAACCAAGAGGTTAGAACATGTTGTAAATGGACATTTTAGAAGCATCTGAATCACCTTACAGCTCACCTGTATTTGTTGTAAGGAAACCAGATGGAACTCACCGTTTTTGCATCGACCACAGGAAGCTCAGCCGTGTAACATAATTAAATGCAGAACCTATGTTATTCCAGGAAGATATATTTGCAAGGCCGTTACTGCCGTTACTTTTCTCGCATTGATCTATCAAAAGGATACTGGCAATTACCTGTTGAAGAAACCAGCAAGAAATACATGTTTTGCTATACACACTAAGGAGGACATTTGGGTTGGCCACAGCACCTTGACACTTTAGTCGTAAGATGAGGAAACTTTTGGAAGGAAAGATTGATTGATTGAGTTGGGTTTAACGGCACCGTGAAAGAAAGGAATGAAGGGAGTTGACAATTTTTAAGATGCAATTCTCATATTTTCGAAGAACTTTAAGAATCTCTTGAACAGTATCAAGGAAGTATTGAAGAGACTTCAAGAAACAGGGTTGACTTGCAAGACCAACGAAATGCATGCTAGCATTTGACCAACTTGACTTTCTTGGACATAAGTTTATGAAGGTCAGATTGAGCCAAATCCAGAAAAGATTAAGGCAATTCAGAGTGCAAAGAGACCGACAACAAAAACACAGGTTTGTTCTTTCCTTGGAATGGCTAGCTTTTACCGAAAATTCATTCAAACTTTGCTTCTAAAGTGTCATTTTTGACAAATTTGACAAAAAGGACATTTAAACAAGGTATGATGGCGTTCAGAAAACTTTGAGTCATTAAAGTTAAGCCTTTAAAGTGCACCAGTGCTTCGAAAGCCAGACCTGGCGAAGCCTTACATATTAAGAACAGATGCTTCAAATGAAGGTCTCGGTGCAGTTCTATTGCAAGAGGCAGATGAAGGTAAGTTACCTGTTGCATATGCAAGTCGGAAATTATAAGCACGTGAAGTCAATTACTCTGTGGTGGAAAAGGCAAGTTTAGCCGTCATCTGGGTTTTCCAAATGTTCCACACCATCTTGTACGGTAAGCATTACTCTTTAGATATAGACGGCATGCCATTGGTTTACCTAAACAAGGCAAAGGAAGGCAATTGAACTAAATTATTTTAAATAAGATTATCTTGAAAAATTAAAAAACATGCAATCTTGTAAACTTAAATTTAAATTAAATTGAATTCTGAAATTAGATTAAATTGTGAAATTAAATTAAATTGAATTTGAAATTAAATTACATTGTGAAATTAAATTTAATTAAATTGTGAAATTAAATTAAATTAAATTGTGAAATTACATTAAATAAGATTGTGAAATTAAACTAAATTAAATTAAATTAAAACAAGGTCAATGGGTCTCAAATAATAAAAACTTTTGTGATCACTCAAATTTCTTGAAATTTTGTTAGATTGCTTCTTATAATTGAATCGGAAATGAATTTTAATGTAAGCTGTGCTTTGTTAAAAACAAGTGGAAGGGCAGGTAATATCTTTATAAATAACTGTGAACTATCTTGAGTTCCTTTTATTACCAACCTTCATAATGCTATAAATCAAATTAATTGATTATTGATAGTACTACTTTGAAAAGACATACATCTGCAGTAAAAATTTACTGACAAATTTGTAGGAATACTAGTTCATTTTTGCCTGTAAACGCATATATTCATACAAGACAAAACTTATTTCGTATTTCTATACTAGCAAATCAATATATACTACAGTAGTTATGTCGTTTCAAAGTAGTACAATCATAAAAAGTACATCTCATTCATTTTTATATATTATTTTGTTATGTGTGTCTTTAAACTGAAACTGCTAAATTTTATACTCTTGTATACAACACAATGTGGTAAATATAAACTACTCAAATGTTTGGTTAATGGTTTCTTTAATGTTCTTTATACTTCAAAACATTGCTAATCTTAATTCTGTTTCATTTATATGTTCAATTAAAGATCTCAGAGATAACTTCCACCGTTTCGTTCAATAAAGTTCTATTGTTTATGCAGATTCTGTTTCTTCATGCATATGCCCTATTAGTCATCCGGCATACTTATATGCCAAAAGATTGTCACTGGTATCATGCATATCTAATACTTTCCATTGATTTTAAATATATCTGTCATCACTAATTAGTTGTATACCCAGGCCAATAAACGGTCCACTTAACTACAAGCAATGGTAGTATTGCATATTGCTCTATCGCTGTCTTTATTCTACTAGCCAGAAGATAAAAAATAGGCTTAGAATAAACACAATTCTTACAGCAGCAGTACTGTCCCAAAATACTTTAAATATTATGATTTAAACGTTATCGATAACAAAGTTTTGATTTACATGTAACGAGCCATTTGATTAGAGAAGGCTTAACCCATTTGTAGAAATGTAAGTGCGCCTGCAAATTTGTATGTTTAGCAGCTGAACGTCAGTGTACTTATATATTTTGTAAGTGCAGCTGGCTAGGTAGACGTTTGAACAAAACATTATGCCATAACGACAGGCTCGACAATGAACCGTTAATTAGTAGAAGATCTCAATGCAATGCATCAAGAATTGACTGAGATATGTTTTTATCACGTCTCATCAATGAATAACACTATACACATATAGAGTAAGTATCACAGTAATATTTGCACAAAGCCACTCTGACATAGAGCTGTAAGAAACAACTAACTTTACAATTCAGTTCCAATATATACATTAGACAAAGATTGATGCAATACTACTAACCAGTCTACAAAAGAAAAAAAAATAAATGAATTTAAAATCTGAAAATGAAAATGACACTTGCACTGAATTAAAAAATAAAAACATTTCAGAAACAATGTGCATCACATCTGACTGGTTAGCACAAAAAAACCATGTTAGATCTAAATAAAGAAAACTATATAAAATTTGAATGCATGTTCACATGTACTTTTACGAAGAAATAAAAAAAACAACAAAATAAATTCAGCTCTGGCGTTTCTGGCTCGTTTTCGAAAGAAACCAAACTCTTATGGATATCTAACTACTGCATTAGTTTAAGATATAATCAAAACTAAAACTAAAGACTTAATCACGTTAATCACGTTGCCCAGCAGAGCTAAAAAGCAGTTTACATCTTAAAATGTGTAAGCATGAAAAAAGAAACATTCTTTGTGTCAACTATAACAGCGACATCTAAAGCCTATAAAGACAACACATCTGCTTTGATGATGTTATTTAACGAGTAAGCTTATTACAATATGGACACATCACATCACAGGTACAGCAATTTAGTAAGTGCGTATACATAAGTGTTTTAGTGAGTGTATCGTTACAATAGAAAATGTGCTTACAAACTGGAGGTGCTGACTTTCTCTTGTGTCTGTCTGCATTGATGAAAAACACAAAGAAGATGAAGTTAAATAGATGTATGATATTTTTCTACTTTACTTATACCACTTGTTAAATAAAGTATCTTTGAAAAAATATCAAACAATTGTTAACATAACAACATTTTGCATAAAAGGCCTGCGAGTATAGAATGTCAACCAAACCACTTGAAGACTTGAAAGCTTCAAGTTTACACATTGTCCGACAAGATTTAATATTGAAGATGAAGAAATGTCAATTTTGAATTGTATTTAACTTTCTTTCTTATATGGTTAATTTGAAAGATTTACTTAGTTTGAAATAAATGCTAAAAAATGTTGATCGCTGTGCACAGCAAAAGGAAAATAAGTGCATTAAATGTGCAAATATTCCATATCAATGAAAAATGTACAATAGGTTATAATTGGGTGGGTCAGTCCGTGAACTTTTCTCAACTAACCACTCCATAAACACTAGCCTAGCAACTGAAAATGCCACTACCTGCAAGCCACAAGGAGTCGCTGGTAACACAGAGATGAGGAAAATTTCCGGACGAAACAACGGACGAGGAGGTGGTTGCAAACAAAGTCTCTCCCAAACATTAAATCTAAGAACAAAAGAAAAGCCCTTCAGGGACTGTAAACCCAGTTTGGAAAAAACACATTAAACCTGTAGAAAATCATATTGATCAGTGAAAGACAGTCCGACAAGATTGCATGCAACTCTAAATTCCTTCTCGGATAGGCTATAATGTAATTATATTTTGCACACAGATGTGTTCTTTTTAATAGAATTTATGAAGAGTTTCATCTCTTTATTTACTGGAAGATTCAAAGGTTGAATATAATTGTCAAATGTAATATTTCATAAGCCAAAAACTGACTTACCATATTAAAAAAATATCTGTTTCATTGTTTGCTGCTTATAAAAGCATTACTATTATGTAAATTTTAAGGATAGAGCATTTGGTAAGATGGCTTTACAAATCTCTTTGTAGATCCCAATTTGAGGGTTTGAGAAAAGCATAGATTTACGGACCGACAGGGTGAAGCCAAGACACATTTAGTGAATATGTGGTACCTGTATAGTATTTGTGACTATGAAACGCACTTTTCATTTTGACGTTAACAATAAATTCAAGTGTAAATTCAGAAAAATGAAAAATACTCATCAGGTATTTTCAGTTGATAGTAATCGTGAACGAATACATAGCAACAACTTTTATAACATCTGGCTTTGAAGAACACATAAGAGTACAAAATGTATGAATGTTAGCTTTGGAAAGGAATTGCATCGGGATATAGGTCTCACGTATTTTTGTCAGTTTCTGACATACCATGACAGAATGAAATTCGTCCTTTATGCCATTCTCATAGATAGCACGCGGTATTTGGACGAGTCCATTAAATGTAAATAGATTAAACAGGATACAAGTAGAAAGGGATAATTAAATCAGCATGGTATTTTATGGTATTGTCAGTCATGTTTCACATGGCACTTCGAGCATATTTCGGGCTTACGAGCCGAATATCTTACCGCTACACCTCGAATACATTTTTTCATTAACGATATACATACATATAATCTATAGAAATGACGAACATCTATGATGTTTGCCGAACGTTGAGTGCCATGTCAATGGTGTCGGACAATATGTTTCATTTCATGTTTTGTATTTCATGTAAAATCGTGCAAAACAAATTGGAAAGCTAACCCAGTTTCGGATACCTGTACCCCTATATATATGTTTGGCATCGATTTGTTTATGTTATTTATCGGTCAAAATAGCCCGTTGGATTTATACATAGTTTTCAAGTTCTCAAATGTCTGTTTGTGTTACTATATCTTCCTTGTTCAATTGCAATAATTTCTAATATATAATAATTATTAATTGTTTCAATAACCCTTTTTGGAATGATGTTCTGTAAAGTTATAGAGGATCTTACATGAGTGTTCATGAATTATTGGATCTATAAAATGAATTTTTTGAAAACGATCAAACGAGTCTTGCAGATTTTTTGTTATCGTTTTCAAAAGACGATAAATGTAAGATTATATTTATAACATATAATACATGCAAGAATTAATTTATAACAGATACATGTTTCAAACGAAAACACAAATATCTAAATTTTATATGCAACTGCTAATTTTAACGTCATCTGACCACGTTGTTGCCGGAGAAATACATAAATATTTGGATGTGTGATGTCTTTCCTCAAATCCAGATAATACTTATCTTCTATTGCTTGTCTCATTGTCGTAGAAAGAAAGGGGGATGTCTTAACCAGTAACAACAGATATGAACTTGCAATAGTCTCGAATGTTTTTAAGTTGTTTGTCCATATCTTCTGAATCGAAGTTACGCTAGGTGCATTTAGGACAGTAGTAAGTTACCTTGAACATCAATATATCTCTTCATTTATGTACTTGTCTGTATCTGCGTGTCTTTATCTCGTCTCTAATGTATCTCCGGTCTTCTGTCTTAATTCTTTCTATTCTCGTCTCTTCGTCTGTCTGTGTAACTCTTTAACCAAATACCATAGATGAAACGAATGTGTATCAGTATAAATTGAAATTGTAGATATGTTGAAATATTTTTATTCATTTAATAATAGCTCTTTTGAGACAGTAAGACCTCCTTTCACCCGTCACAAAAGTGTTTCATTCCCCATCTATCTCTATTCCTCTCTATCTCTTTCTCTCTCTCTCTCTTCATATATCATTTTATCTCTTTCACTATATCGATAATGGTGATTGTGCATCGTGGTTATAAGAATGCATTGTTGTTGTGTGTTAATGTAAGTATACCAATCTAGGGTAGTTTTGTTTGTTTGTTTGTTATGGATTTTAGCGTCGCTTTAACAGTATTTCAGTCATATAGCGACGTCCAGCTCATTACAGTTAGAGGAAGACCCCGAGGAACCTCTGTACACTAGTTCAGGCACAGAGTGCACCCGGGTAGAACCACCGACCTACCGCAAGCCAGCTGGAAGGCTTCCTCACATGAAAAATCCGAAGTGCCCAGACCGTGATTCGAACCCACAGCGGTGAGGGTAGTTGTTCTGATTTCGAGCGTTTGACGAGTATACATTTAATAGACAACCTATATACGCTGTATAAAATATCTCAAGTACAAAAATCGTCGTATTTCGTAAAAGAGGTAGATTTTATGATAATGAAACGTGGTTTTACAACAACCAAAGGTTAAATATTGTAGACGATTTTAATTATTTAGGAGTAACTTTTAATTTTACAGGCTCTTTTGTATTGAATGATAAATGCATTACTGGAAAAACACCTAAGGCTTTGAACATCTTACATCAAACAATTAAAAAGTATGAACTAAGCACTTTTACAGCAATGCAATTATTTGATGCATATTTATCATTAATTATGCATGGCTGCCTCGAATCTTCAATGCTCACAATTTACGGAAACTATTAATACGGGAGGGAAAGATTTCCAAGGAATGAAAAAATATGTCAGTTGTGTGAAAGTCGTGAGATTTGAGGACGAATTTGATTTTATTCTGAGATGCAAACAATATGAAGATATAGTACATAAAACATATTTTAGAGTAAGACCTAATATGTGAAATTTTGTGAAGCTATGAAAGACAAGTAATAAAAAAGATTTTATTAATTTAAGTAGATATTTTAAAGACTCAAATGAGAAACTCACAAAAATTATACTGCCTATTTATAGAAATAAAATAAACAGCCAGGTTCCGTGGCTGCAATTTGCGCCAAATATCAACGGTCGACTTACAACTTGATGATCTGGGCCCGCTTTTACTAAACTTCTCAACTTGAGCTGACCTCAATCTCAAATCCTTGAGATTTTGCTCAACTGAGTTTTACCAAAAATCGGCTTTCA
>JAULCC010627832.1:0-10024 GCA_032358795.1 Nuttallia obscurata | reverse complement strand
CCCCCCCCCCCCCCCCCCCCCCCCCCCCCCCCCCCCCCCCCCCCCCCCCACCATACTAAGTAAAACCCAAACCAATAATTGACTGGTGTGTTAATACCTCCATTTATGGGGTCATCCTACCCAGTACTATCCCGACCAATAGTCGGCTTGTGCACTAACACCTCCATTCTGGAGGTCATCCTACCCAGTACTATCCCTACTAGTAGTTGACTGGTGTACACACACCTCCACTATGAGGGCATCCTACCCTGTATTATCCTGACCAATATTCGGCTGGTGTACTTACACCTCCATTCTGGAGTTATCCTATCAAGTACTATCCCGGCCAAAAGTCGACTGGTGTACTCAAACCTCCATTCAATGGTCATCCTGTCGATTACTACCTAAAATATCCATTCGGGGGTCATCCTATCAATTTCTACCCCGACTTATAGTCGACTGATGTCCTAAAACCTCCTTTCTTGGGTCATAATATCCAGTAATACCCAAAACACATTAGCGACAGGTTTACTAAATTCTCCATGCGGGGTCATCCTACCTTTTACAATCCCAATCAATAGTCGACTTGTGTAATAAAACCTCAATTCGGGGGTCATCCTACCCAGTACTATATATACCTCAATCAAAAGTTTACTGGTGTACTATAACCTTCATGTGGGGGGTCATCCTATCCAATACTACCCCGACCAATAGTCGACTGGTGTCCTAAAACATTCATTCTGTGGTCATCCTGTCCAGTAATACTCCCATCCCAACCAATGAGCAACAGGTTTACTTAAACCTCCATTCGGGGTCATCTTTCCCAGTACTACCCCAACCAATGAGCAACAGGTTTACTTAAACCTCCATTCGGGGTCATCCTCCCCAGTACTACCCCAACCAATAAGCGACAAATGTACTAAAACCTGCATTCGGGGGTCATACTACCGAGTACTTACTCAAGCAATAAGCAACTAATGTACTAAAACCTCCATTTGGGGGTTATACTAAAAGGTACTTTCCCAACCAATAAGCGATAAATTTACAAAAAACTCCATTCGGGGGTCATCCTTCCCAGTACTTATCCAACCAATAAGCGACAAATGTACTAAAACCTTCATGCGGGGGTCATCCTACCCAGTACTACCCAAACCAATAAGTGACAAATGTACTCAAACCTCCATTCGGGGGTCATACATCCCAGTACTACCCCAACCAATAAGCGACAAATGTACTCAAACCTTCATTCGGGGGGTCATACTACCCAGTACTACCCAAACCAATAAGCAATAAATGTACTTAAACCTTCATTCGGGGGATCATCCTTCCCAGTACTAACCCAACCAATAGTCGACTAGTGTACTAAAACCTCTATTCGGGTGTCATCTACCTATACTACCCCAACCAATAGTCGGCCGGTGTTACTTAAACCTCCATTCTGGGGTCATCCTTTCCAGTAATTCCTCAATTAATTTTCGACAGATGTATTCAAACATTCATGTCGGGGCCATCCTACTCAGTAAGGCCACAAGCAATAAGCAACAGGAGTACTAAAACCTCCATTTGGGTTCATAGCCATCTGAAAGATATTCATTCAGTTGTATTAATTTCAATGATCCGGTATTTTTTTTGTTTTTAAAAATCTTGATTTTTAGGGTTTTTTGTTTTGGAATTTAACGTCACTTTAACAGTATTTCAGTCATATCGCGGCGTCCAGGTCATTACAGGTGGAATCTTGTATCTAAATGTTATAAGATAGAGTTTAACGAAGAGTTAAAGCATAAATCATAAATATGTTTATTGCAAGATTGCATAGAGTGCTCATATCTTTTGTGTTGAACCCTAAGCCTGCTGAAAAAATGTCGTCTGCTTAAACTGTCGTCTGCCTAGATTTTAAAATTCATCAGAATCGACCAATATTTGGAGTAACAATAGGCCGAGTGTCAAACAGCTTGGATCCTGATTATACGCCGAGTTACTTATGCAAATTATATCACGGTCGCCCTTAGCAGACGAAAGGTTAATACATCTATGAATTTAACAGACTACTCCGTTGATAGAAAACTTTATTATATATTCATTTCTTGGGTGGAGATAACATTGACATGTAATATTCATTTCTTGGGTGGAGATAACATTGACATGTAATAATAAGATGAAATCATCTTTGGTGTCAGTAGATTTGTTCAATAAACACAATATCATTCAGAACGCGCAGTTCTATTTCTTGTATAGCGCGTAGCTTGTTTGTGTAAAGAATGAGCTGTTAACCTTATTTTACAATTAAAGGATCTAAAATCGTTTGGTAAACTGTCTAGTTAATTTTCATAACCAAATACAATTTTAACATTATTATAGAGTTCTAAGACAGCACTCTGCTTTTATATATGCATACCAACGTTAATAAACATTACCGCTCAACATTGCTTAACCCTTAGCCTTCTGAAAAACATGTCGTCTGCTTAAACTGTCGTCTGTCTAGTTTTTAAAATTCATCAGAATCGCCCAATATTTTCAGAAACAAGTGTCAAACAGCTTGGATCCTGATTAGACGACGACTTATTCGACGTCTTATCTGGATCGAAGTTTTTTGAAAATTCTTTCACGGTCGCCCTTAGCAGGCTAAATGTTAAACGAACTCAAAAACGTGTTATTTAGAACTGAATTGCCATCCCAAACATACGCATAACCATACAGGATTAAAATTTATGTTACATAACCACACTTTACGACCAGCCATGCATTCTTCGTGTGACAATTTAATTTAAACATAGACCGTAATATTATGATAACAGAAGAAAGTAGTTTGCATCAGTATTTCTGTTTTCGAATAGATCGAGTTTATATATAAAGGTTGTCTAAACCAAATTCACTACAGACACCCGATATACATAGCAGTGTTTGTTGTATCATTAAGAATAAATTTACAAAAGTTTAATCAGTTTCGTTCAATTTCTTTGGACCTGCTTAAACCTCTGAAGAGTATTCTAATATGTACATGTTCCCGACAAAAGCATCAAATAATTGACAGAGAACTCGATTTGATCTAAATAATTCGACAATGTATTGATGGGAAATTTAACGCTTTTAGCGCCTTTCCAACTAAATGATCTGATTGTCTATAACCGATGTGGTAGAATTAAAACATTACCTAATTCATTAAATTCAACGAGAACTTCCAATAACACATTAGTGTAGATAATTATTTCCCTTTTAAAAAAAGACCTTTCTTTCTAAAAACCTTATCGTAGAAAACCTGTTTGTAATTACTACTGATGAATTTAGAAAGGAATCAGTATAATACGACATTAAGTAAATTTTCAAACAATATCTCCTTCATGTGGGACAAAAGACTGAACCGATATAAAAAAAAAACTCGGCCAACTCAAGCATTTAAGGGAAGTTCAACACGTTTACATCTTAACTACAATGTATTAGAAAAAGCGTAATCGCGTTAGGTGGAAAATGAATCTGATAAAACAAACTCCAGCTGGACTGTTTTACATTTTATAATCGCTGCGTGTGTTCCTCGGAGCAATCGACTGATTTCATCATTCGTACTAAACTTGGATAGGTATTTAGTTGAAGAAAATACAGTTCTACCCATTTCCTTCTTTCTTCTTTTTCCTTTCTATCAATTTGTCCTTTTTTTCCTTTTTTACATCACAAGTTTTTTTATTTCTGGTTTCCTACATTTCTTCCTTTCTACTTTCATTTTTGAAATCTTTTAGCGAAAGGCCTCAAGAGCTTGTGCGATAGCACTGTCTGTTGAAAGTGCGTCTGTCCGTTCGTCCGCGATGTGTCTTCAGTTTTTATTGCATCTCAATCAAACTTATGCAGTAATTAGATACCCATGAAAAATTGGTTCCTTTCGAAAAATCAGCTTACTGAACTATGGTCTTTGAAAGTGTCAAAATTGTTATGATTGAGTTGCTAGATTAATAGTATTTTATAAATTATCCGATGTTTACCAAACTTACAAAGTGGTTTGATATTCAAAAAAATCATAGAAATAACAGACTGTTTCTGATGAACAACCTCTTCTGAATCAAGATCACTGTATATCTTGTTCTTTGTGTTTAAAGTAACACATCAAGTTAGAAGTGAATACTCTCTAGAACTGTTTATTTTCTAACATTTTTATTCATTTGTGTTTTATACCAAATAACAAGAGACCTCACATCACTTGCATGGGTACATTTCTATGTATCTGTTAACTGTTATAACTCCTCTTAAATAAATTTAAAAAGACAACTCTATTATATACCTCCACTACAGAACCGATCTACAAACTTTTTTTATTGTTAAAGTTTATCATATACCATGCACCCCGTTATTCATGTATGTATTATCATGGTATGAGAGTAATATAGAAAATTATAACGGATAATGAACAAACTAGACAAACCAGTAGGGCACAGACTCTCCAGGGCTTTATGATTTTTGCTTTCTTCCAGTGTCTTCGGAAACATATATTGGTCATGTGTCATTTTAAAGTATAATAAAAGTCATGTATAACTAACGGAAAACATTTATCAGCCTAAAGATATATCAGCTGAAGTGTCGGCATTTTTTATTTGGTGAAAGTCGAAAGTTTGATCTCTTTATTTTTCAAACAAAATACGACTTAAATCAATTCAAACTGGCCCATAAGCGAATCAAAACATAATGTTTTAGAAAATATAAAGTCGAGAGGAAAAACAAAAATGTTCCCTTCGTCAGAGTTACAAGAAAAGAAAAAGATACCGAACAGGTTGAAGCGCGGTCCTCCGTGGCCGAGTGGTTATAGTCATTGACTTGCAATCTATCAGCCCCTCACCGCTGTGGGTTCGAATCTCGGTCTGGGCATTTCGGATTTTTCAAGTGAGGAAGCCTTCCAACTGGCTTGCGGTAGGTCAGTGGTTCTACCCGGGTGTGCTCTGCGCCTGAAATAGTGTACAGAGGTTTCCCGGGGTCTTCCTCCACCTGTTATGAGTGGACGTCGCGATATGACTGAAATACTGTTAAAGCGACGTTAAATTTTAAACAAACAAACAATACTGTTAAAGCGAAGTTAAATTTTAAACAAACAAACAAACAAGTTGAGACATACCGGCATACGCTATATTTAAATATTTTTGTTATGCATCTGCATTCGACTTTTTCTACTCATTCAGAATTTACGCATCATTTATAGACGAAAAGATTTTATACAATTTAACTTTTGGAAACACTTTAAATGACGAATTAACTACGAAGAGTGGAAGACTGCAATAAAGGAAATATCAGCAAGGGAGATCAATGCCATACTGCTGTCTATATTTTGAAGAGCGTGCCCTCCCTTTACCAATAGTATTTCACACGTAGAACTTGAAATAGCTTGAAATTTAACTGATCATATTTCTGTTAATAAATGCTACAGCTGGACCCATATGGGTAGTAATTTTTAAACAATTCCTACTTAATACAGACATCCATCGGTTCGAACCGATGTTTAAAATGTCGTCGTTGAGACATATGACATAAATCTGGCGGAATCATAGATATTTAAGTTTATATAGCAGTATTTATTTGTGCAACAGTATTTTTCCTTTACAACCGACCTCTCTTGAAAAGATCCTGCTTAACAGAGCTGCCAAAACTGTCTCAAAGAACCAATTAACTAAAGGATGACATAATGGGCAAGATATCGGGGAGAAAAGATGTTCCCAGAGAACTCAAACAATCCAAGCCTTGTTTTTCATCCAAATAGGACTGACAATGTAATTAAAAAAAGTTTAACACATACTCTTTATTTCATAAAAGTTCAGATGTTCTGGGTATGTTGTGGAGACAGTGGTCTAGTGATAAGACGCAGGACTCAGGATCGAAGGTCCTGGGTTCGAATCCAATGTGCCGTGGCTGCAATTTGCGCCAATTATTAACGACCGAAATACAACCTGATGATTGGGACACAATATGTAAAATAGAGAAGAGATAATTATGTGAAAGACAATTGAACGTATGTTCAAATAAAAAGGGTGCAATAAAAATATGGTAAAATAATATAAGGAGGGAGCTCCTTGGCTGAGTGTTAACGTCTGACTTGAATGACTGATCCTCTTATCGCACTGGGTTCGATTCTGCGTGTGTATATATTATATAACTCAGGTGCTAATCTGTAATTTCGGACAAATTCAATACTCAGAATAAAGAATTATTCTGCAACGCTTTGCTACCAGTATGGGACACGAACAGAGAAAATACACTCAGGTATGTTTCAAGAATGCCTTTTACCCTTACCGTACACAGATAACATCTCTAAGGTTTTAAATACCTACATACCATCGTATATGCACTATGTGACTGCCATTTTCGCTGTACAATCACATTATGCTTTACAAGCCATACTCTCATACTTACTGAAATGCATATCGCCTGCATTCGGCTGAATGTCACGTATCCCCTTCACTGCAGGAAGCAATACCGCGCATGCGCATTGTTTCGTCATCCTCATTTTTTATTTTCACAGATTCACTAAATTTTTGGCAAAACAATTGACTGAGTGTCAAACAGCTTGGGTCCGGATGAGACGCCGAGTTACTCGGCGTCTCATCCGGATCCAAGCTGTTTGCATATGATCTAAAACTCGTGGTAAGGCAGTGAAGGGGTTAAAACCCTTTGAAATACATTTAACAAAATTGAATGTGTATTGTTAAAGTGCGTTATCGGAAATAATATAGGTCAGGGCTAAAGTGTCGAAAGATGGAACTTTTACATATAGATCTTATCTACATGTACGTACTCTGAACAGTGCGGTATTTAGGACGAAAGAGAAATTTCAAAGATGACAACATTGTTAATAGTGACTTTTATATGTGGATTAATAGGTAGTATAACTTAAACTATTGACATTTTCATATTCACATACAATTTTATTTTGTTCGTTTGATTGAAAGTTGAGGTGTAAGCATCCTTTGTTCAATTTGCTGAGATGTTACCTACAGAACAAGATTTAATTAATGTTAATCAATGGACTGTTCTAAGTTGTCTCCATTGAATAAACATTCTCTAAAATGACAAGAATTAATGGAAATATTAAAGAGGCACATGCAAAATAAAAACAAAACGAAAACAATATTATCCCCTTCACTGCCGGAAGCAATACCGCGCATGCGCAATATTTCGTCTGTCTCATTTTTTAACTTCACAAATTCACTAATTTTTTAAGCAAAACAACTGGCTGAGAGTCAAACAGCTTGAATCCGGATGAGACGCCGAGTTACTCGGCGTCTTATCCGGATTCAAGCTGTTTGAAAATCACTTAAAACTCGGGGTAAGACAGTGAAGGGGTTAATTCAAACATAGGAGAATTATTTTTCTTGCAAAACTTAAGTTTTTAAGGTATTCAATTAAGGAGAGCGAAATTTCTATTTCGAATATAAGAATAAGTCTTCAGTATTCAGATATTGAAATTGTAAAACAAAGACTGTAGAACTTATTTCAAATTAAATCTCTGTTTTTTCCTTAATGACCAGGATAACAGATATTTGTTCAAAGTTTTGCTTACATAATAATAACCGAATTTTCGAATACGTGTAAATGCGAATATTCGAACAGAAGATCTGGCATACATTGCTGACACACTTCATGTATGACCACGTGTGACCATTTTGTCGAAATAAGAAGGAAAACTAACTCATTTAACATTTTTTTTTTATCTCTTCGCACTTGTATGATATGTATATTTTATCAGTTTTAAACTTTTAACCCTTTCACAACCTTACCGCAAGTTTTAAGTCATATGAAAACAGCTTGGATCCGGATGAGACACCGAGTAACACGGCGTCTCATTTAAATCCAAGCTGTTTGCCACTCAGCCAATTGTTTTCCCATAAATTTAGGGAATATGTGAGGTTACAAAAAGGGCAGACGAAATATTGCGCATGCGCGGTATTGCTTCCGGCAGTAAAAGGGTTAAGCAGCAGTGTGTGTAAAATGTGCGGATATAACGACTAGTTTAGCATCTGTGTCTGCAACAAACTGCCC
This sequence comes from Nuttallia obscurata, assembly GCA_032358795.1. NCBI lineage: Eukaryota > Metazoa > Mollusca > Bivalvia > Cardiida > Psammobiidae > Nuttallia > Nuttallia obscurata. Next base: position 2,038 of record JAULCC010627832.1, on the reverse strand, counting down.
GGATGTTAGATAGGTTTTATCTATTTTTATTTTTTAGCCTCCTTGTCAGCAACTAACTGCCCAGACAGATGGGTTGCATATGCAGGATCTTGCTACCTGTTTGGTCACGACACTGTACATTTCACGGAAGCCGAGGTAACATTTAGCCATAAAATAAAACATTGGTATGTTTTAACATCCTTGTAAAGAGTAAACGTTGGTTGAAACATACTTATTACAATTAAGCGATCTGAAATACTGTTAAAGCGACGTTAAATTCCAAATAAACAAATCAAAACAATTAAGCGCTGATTGAAACTTAATCACGATGCAACATCTTCGAACATACTTATGTTCCACTGGTTAAAATATGCTTAAGTACATTTATTGCAAAAGGGGGACTCCATTGCCGAGTGGTTATAGTCATTGACTTGCAATCTCGCAGCCCCTCAACACTGTGGGTTCAAATCCCAGTCTGGGCACTTCGGATTTTTCAAGTAAGGAAGCCTTCCAGCTAGCTTGCGGTAGGTCGGTGGTTCTACCCGAGTACACTCTGTGCCTGAAATAGTGTACAAATGTCCCCGGGGGTCTTCCTCCATCTGTAATATGCTAGACGTGGCGATATGGCTGAAATACTGTTAAAGCGATGTTAAATTCCAAATTTATAAGAAATATTCTATTGCAAGCCATCACTTAAAAACATCTACTGCTTAAATAATAATAATTAAGTGGCCACTGGTTTAAACATGCTTAGAACATGCTTAGAACATGCTTAGGTGTCACTAGTTGAACATGCTTTAGTACCACTGACTTGGTATAACTACAGGTACTATAGGTAGGTAGTACTGGTAGGTCGGTGGTTTTTCCCGGGTGTGCACTCTGCCTGAAATAGCATACAGAGGTCCCCTGGGGTTTTCCTTCACCTGAATAAAGCTGGACGTCTCGGTAGGTCGGTGGTTCTACCCGGGTGCGCACTCTGCCTTAAATAGTACACAGAGGTCCCACGGGGTCTTCTTTGACCTGCAATGAGCTGGACGTCGCGATTTGACTGAAATACTGTTAAAGCGACGTTAAATTCCAAATTTACAAAACAAACTTGAGCAACCAGTAGTAGAAAATGGTTGAAACTTTATTAGGGCATAAAGATCAGCTATTAAAATCATTTGCCAATGGAAATAAACAATAAGGTATATCTAAGTATATTTTTAAGAACTAAAGTAGTTAACATCTTGTCTGCATGTATGGCTCTCTGAACGACTCCAAGTCTTTCTGTCTTGTTATCTTTTTTCTCTTTTTTTACATCTTCCTCTGTCTCTCCCCTGTCTGCCTTAGTTTTTGTGTCACATCTCTTTCTGTCTCTCTTTCTCTATCTGTTTCTCTCTCTCTGACTTTCATTACATTTTTTTCTGTCTCTCTCTTTCTCCCTGTCTTTCTGTCTCTCTCTTTCTCTCTGTCTATGTCTGTCTCTGTCTCTTTTTCTCTCATTTTCTCTCTCTTTTCCTCTCTCTCTCTCTCTCTCTCTCTCTCTCTCTCTTCAGTTTTAAACCAACGGAGCTTCTAAAATTAAAACAACAAATGAATACGTGGTCTATATAAATACATCTGACAAACACTGTTACATGTTAAACCTATAACTTTCATATCTTTTTTATTATAATTATTGTAACTGATGTTGTATCGTAATTCGATGACGTCTTTATATGATGGATCGATGATAAACTAACGCTTGTTCATTCAAGTGAGCTGTAACTACAGTCGGGTCACTTTGGGGGTTTTACCGGAAATGGATTAAGTGGTACTTAAGAGGATATTGACGTCATCAACGTCACGCGGCGATGCGTCATACGTTAAGTGTAAAGGGGTCGAGTACCGACGCCACTTCAAAAACGACGGTTATTTTCAAATGAACCAATGTGATGTTACTGTAGCGGAACGACGCCACTCGAGAACGACGTTAATTTCGAGATGGAATACTTGAGTTGAGTACTGAAGCCACCTGAGAACGTCCAGTTGGCTATAAAAGACAGCGCGACCGTAATTGACTTTGTTTTTATTTTAC
>JAULCC010627821.1:0-10024 GCA_032358795.1 Nuttallia obscurata | reverse complement strand
ATATGACTGATATACTGTTAAAGCGACGTTAAATTCCAAATACACAGACAAACAAACAAACATTTATATACGTTTGGAAAGTTTTAGCCTTCGTCCTTTCAATATGAGTCCAAAAACAACACATTGATAATAACATGTCAATCTGTAAAATAAAATTAATAAACCAGTTTAAAACGTATCTACTTTTGACAAAACAATACTTTATACATGGAGACAGCATCGAACACATATATATATATATATATATATATATATATATATACCCTAGCATATGTCTGTAAATTGTGGCAACTATATATCCCCACTTTTCCACACAATTCGATTATATGATTCTGTCGTTTCTAGATACCCATATCACCAAATAATATCGTGACCACGCCACAGTTTTATGTCTATCTCTGCTAGGGTTATTAATTCGTTTTCTATTTGTCGATGAGACGACACAAGTGGTGCCGTTCGTATAGCATTCTTTTGTATCCATACATACCTTTGTGATTTGCTAAGGATACATAAATATATATACGTTTTGTTACGAAATGCCCCGCTTTGTTTAGCCAATCATTACATATGCATTAGCGTTTGGAATATGATGGATATGATAAATTGCTTGAGACATGGCTTAGCGTTTATTGACTTCTGTGCTATATATCTCGACATTCCAGGACGGTAAAATAATGGCTTAGTCATCCCATAAAGAGAAACAAGCTATGCTTAGCACATCATATCGTAGACACTTTCATAAGTCACTCTCCGATGTGTTGTGTCTTACTTCTAACATAGGATTGTCCAACTGAATAGGTGCTTGATAATGTTGGCTGAGTCTTACTAAGAATTACAAGATAAAATGCCATGACATTAGTTACACGCAAAAAATCTCTTTAGCTACCTTGCATGCTTCTTTAGACATGTAATGATATAAACAAAAGTGACATAGATAAAGCAATGCGTATCTTATAAGATTCTTATAAAACATCGCATGTAAATTTTCACGTGCCTAGGAAAAAAAGCTTCTTTCTATTGTGGAAGAGTTTTCACAATTTGAATTTGAAATTCCTCGAAGCCTGGATGATTTGGATGATATTACTGTATGTATACTGCATTAAGTAATATTGTCGAACTTCAGAGGTCATTGTAAAGAGAAACCCAACTGAACAGGGCGATAAAAGTCAAGGGCGCGTTCATCATAAGTCATTTATAGCATGTACCATAATTGTGAATAAAGGTTTTATCTCCGTCAATTGCCGAGATAAACGTGATACTGCGACATAATCTAATTGCTCCAGCCAATAACGGATCATTAGTTCAGAAATAATTACAGAAAAATAACCATAGGAGAAAGGTAAACCGAAAACAAGATTTACCAAATGTTACATGAAGTAAATTTCATAAAAAAGTTGAGAGAAATCATTCTTACCCACTTGATACGAATATACAATATTCCATCAAATGAAATAAGCGTGTGTTTTTGTTTTCATTTTTATTAGAAACTGTTACAATATTACAATACAATAATTCAATATTGCTTAATCAGTAAAATAAGGCCTCCAGGCCGACAATATAAACACAATGAATTTTGTTATGAGTGACGCATTATATATGAAATATATTTGATACTTAAGGATACGAGAGAATACACATTTACACTGAACCAATGTACTAGTATTTATATTATGTTTTACAAATTGGAAAAACGAATATGTATTTCAGCAAACTTCTAGAATAGTAGTGTTTTCACCTGACTCATAAAGGGATAGGCGTCCAATTGAATTTGAAATAAGAAATGCTGGACATTCTGCAGTAGAAATAAAATTATATAACCATCATAGTAAAATAAAACGTAGGGTCATTATACTTACATTTTTGCAGGCTCTAGAAAAATGACCAATGGCATAGTTTGCATGTATTCGAATGAAGAAAGACAAAATTCAAATTTATAATCATTAGTGTATATTTTCGAACTTATTTTTTTTTCACAAACACAACTCTTAGACTCTGTTAGATAATATACTTGAGACAAACAAAAACAGTTTGCATGAACATAGACGGAGAAATATCATAGAAAAGCAAATATCAGCAACTAATATAAATGGCCTCAGACATGGAAATATTTGATTTCCGGAAAAAATGCATATAAACGTGCATAATTTGAAAACTAGAAATGCTTTTGTTTTCAAACTTCACAGTTATATAGCTGATGACATAAATAAGAAGTAAATGTACAAACATTAATGTGTCACTGTACTATTTCTTCAAAGATACTGTTAAAGCGACGTTAAATTCCAAAACAAACAAAAAATTTTTCAATGTATGTACTAAATTTAAGAAATACCTTATGTGCTATTTTTCCGTATTTCGGCAGATCGAAGCCTGTCTGATATATAACAATTACATGACTAAGCCTACTGTTTTCAAAATACCCAGGCAATTTGAACGTTACTGGTTTATGACTCCTGTAGATTTGGAAGTCATTAGGTTAAATATAAAGACTACAGTGGCCTTGCACGCAAAGCAGTTAAAGTCGATTTATTACCGGCAATTTCCAAAGAAAATATGTGTTCAGATAACTCGTCTGCTATTATTGTTATGGTTGTTTACTGAAATATACTCGCAGAGCAGCGCATGATATGTGCACGTATCTCTTTAAAATTTCATTTTTCGATATTAAAATGCATTCTTGAAAAACTTTGCGTGTATATACCCTTTTACTTTGGTATTACGTAATGTTAATATGCATAAGCTCGTTATTTAAGATGTACCTCCAGTGATTTAGAAGAGGTGTTCCCTAAATTCATTATATACAAGGCACTTGGTGAGAAAATCTCATTCTCAACTCTCTAAACATTACAATTCAAACATAATTTACAAATTCTATATAAATATTCAAATGAGTTTCTAGTGTGATCATGAGTTTATGACTTGAATATCTAACATTAGGTAAGATTTTGTGATAATTATAAGTGATAGGAATTGATTGATAAGTCTCCGGAATTAAAGCACTTTTGTATAGTTTGTATGATGACAGGGAATAATTGATAGAAGGGTTTGTACTCTGCATTCAACAGCTGTGTATTCTCTTTTAAGCAAATTAAATAACTGTTATGGATTCAAATTTAATCAGCTATCGAGGAAATTCAAAACCATTTTCAAATTCCAGGTGTTTCACTTTTGTCGCCCATGCAGTACGTCTATATTCGTCTAAGTATCTAAACATTTTGTATTTTTGTTTAGGGTAACAATCTGAGTTGATTTCACCCAATATTGAACACATTTCGTTATGTTAATAACTATTAATGGGTATATGCAACATTTACTTAGTGCCAGAAAATTAGTTACATTTTGGTTTCAACACGCTATACGTTTGCAAAACTTGACATACTCTATTTCAACTTTATCACAGTACTGGTAATTCCATATTTTCCATGAATATGTTAAATCGGTTGTACATTTGCGTTAAATAAGTTTAATGCATCCAAAATGTTGCTTATATTGGAAGATAGTAATGACAGCCTTTTGAGCTTGAAATGACAGTACCTCTTTGGTTTAGTCCATGATAATTTGGAGTTAAATATGCACCAAGATATTTACACATTGTCACAACTTCTATACGTTTAGATTTACTATGTTTAACATGACTTTAGATTTCCAGCTTTACGAAACAAATTGACTTTTGATTATGTGTCTTACTGATCTCCATGTCAGTGGTTTCGCATAATTCAGAAGCTTAGTTAATTTGGCGATGTAATTTTACAACAGTATCTGCGACACAAGAAACATCATCAGCAAAAAGAAATGCATATATCTCCTTTATTTCATCTGTAATCTGAATGCAATTTTGAAATTTTATTTTGTTTGTAATTATATCAGTATAAAACAATGAAAATATGATCAGTGAGCTTACACAACATTGTTTTGATCATTTAATACATCTGAAAAACTCTGTTTATCCATTTTCAGCATCCGCACATGACTTCAGCTGAGAGTATTTTGACATCTTGTCCATTCCGCTCTATACACTTTCCGACAAGGCTTTAAAAACGCGTATCACGAGTCAAAAGCCTTTAGAACACAAAAAAACTTATCTTCCTCCAGATTTAGAAAAATATTTCTGTATGAATGCATGGAGGCCAAATATGTTATCTAGTGTAGAATAACCACGCCAAAATTGCTCTTTATTTGTTTAAGGTTTTTTTCGAGCCTTTCATCACTTATGAATTTGAATAATTATGCTATCGATTAATCTTGAGGAATATTCCAGTGTGAAAAAATTCACTAAACGATGCATTTATATTCAGCAGCACTTTGTCAATGGTGTTTTCAAACGTTTCTATGTACGTACAATAAGTACCCGTAGCTTAAGAACTACGTATGGACGCTGATAGAGGTTTCAAGGTAATCTGTAGTAATCTGTATTATTATCCTCAATGATTTTGTTCAAAAGGACATTACCACCGTGTTACATGTACAGCAAATATCTGACTGTACAGACATTAGAGTCAAAACCGTTATATTTGAGGTCTTTTGAGAGTTTGGTGGTCTTTAACCTTTAGTTTGCTAAGGGGGCCGTGATAGAATCTGCAAACAGCTTGGATCCAGATTAGACGCCGAGTAACTCGGTGTCTAATCAGGATCCTAGCTGTTTGACATTCTGCCAATTGTTTCTCCAAATATTGGGCGATTCTGATGAATTTTAAAATCTAGGCAGACGACAGTTTAACCAGACGACATTGTTAAAATGAACCAAAATGTCTGGGGCGACGACAGAAATAACGCCAGCATAGTGTATTTTCTCTAAAAGAACCCTTTTTTGAGCAACATCATCTTATTAACAACTCGTTAATCTAACTGGAATATGTTTTCGAAAGCATTTAAGTGCCAGGTAAATCTTCCTCAATTCTGTTATCATTATCAAGCTATCATTGTAACCCTAATATTGTTGGAGTAATCATGAAAACTGATTACTGATACACATGTACATTAGCAGACACAAGTAATTGATAAAGGTCAGTAAGCATGTTTGGAATTTACTTATTGGCATTATTCCAAAAGATACCTGATATTTAACAGATGCGTTAGTTAATTTTTTCTTACTATCATTAATGATAGATATATAATGTTCGTTGAAATATAAACATCTTTGCCGTTTGCGTCTGATTTGAGCTTTAAATCCTAGCAAACGATTAAACACCCCGAACCCATATCGAAATATCCAACCATTTGCCTGGCAGGTCAATTACCAGTTCCGTTGTTCGAAAAGTATATTCAATATTTTCGGAAACGGAGAGATGAAAGACACGCCTGACTCCGTTTCTTATTTTCACAGAGGCAGATATGTTTACAAGCGGACTGGAATATCAACTTCCCTAATAAAAGTACAAGCAAAGTAAACAGTTCAAGATGCTACACCTGAACCTAGAACCACACCATTAACAAAAGACGGAGGGCTGTGTTCTTAATGTATCGGCCAATGTGGACCACATACTGGAACAGATGCTACATAATTGTTAGCCGTTAAATCGAAACAATGTCAAATCAATACCAGATCCAGTATTAGAAAGTCGTTCTACCAGGTCAAACGTTCAATGCTGATCATCACAGATAGTCATGATGTTACCTGTACCCAAAGTTAATTGACTGTTTTAATGATGTTAGAGATGCGTTAACAAAATATTTTGATTTCTTCAAGGCATTTTTTTTTAATTATAAACTGGCTTCTTTTTGTCCCCGGAACTGCAACTGAAAAACTCAAACACCATTATAAAACTATCAAGGGATAAAGCCGATTATAAACGTTTCTCACATTGTATATTTAAAGCATTTGAACCGGAGAGACTTTTCAATGCTGAAATCTAAAATCGGATAACATTTCAGCATTGAGTTTTAATTAACCTTTTGATGAAAAGTGAACAAATTGAACCATTTGTCAGGGTAAGGAATCATTTTCAACCGGTTGTACTATAACCGGGTCTAATAAGCTCATGTAAGATTATAATAAGATTCTGATAATAAAAATCAACCTTTGCTCAATTCAAAACAGTGTAGAACCAGATAGGTCGCTTCTTTGAGATAGAGCTAATCAGCATAGTATTTGAGTGGTAAAACAAAATCCACTATTGATTTATAACTAGGCTTGTCTATGTGAGCGTTGTTTTTGGGTCGGTATACCCTGATATATCATTTTTTTCATTCTTGAGAGTTGCGTCTAGTCTATAGATAAAATTGTTTCACACCTAATAATGCATAATAATTTTAACCACATTTGTGTAGCATTCTGTATCACATGAATTGGCTTCTGGGAGAGGCATTAAGCAGTGACATAAATATCTTGTGTAACTTGAAACGTGTTGATATTTAACATGTTCAGTTTACATTTGTCTGTAAACTTCTTAAAATCCCTCTTTAAGTGATAAATATAATCTTATATTCTTGTTTATTCAATATCATTTTTATGAAACTCGTTAACTAAAATCATATGCAACTCGCCAAGGCTTGTGTGTTTTAAACTCGTGTCATAAATATTGAATAAACACTCAAGTAGGATCTTCGATTTATCATATTGGACGTAAGCTCAAAGGTGCTTTACATATTTTGCCCCGATAACCAGGTCATAAGTCAGCCGTTTACATATGGCGCAGATTGCAGCCACGATACAGGTACCCATCTGTACACCTGGGTGGAGTGAGACACCTTGGGATTAATGTTATGCCCAGAAATATCCAATAGCCCGGCGGGATTTAAACTCAGGACCCTTCAATCCTTAGTCTAACCACTAGGCCACCGCCTCTACTACATTGTACCATTAAACTAGTCCAAACATTATCTAGAGCACCAAATCTACTGTTTTGTTACAGAGATTTGTAATTTGTAGTTATGTGCATCCTGGTAAATTCATTACTAGAAAAATACCACACACATGGAACGTCTCCCCAGTCGTTCAGTAAAATGCGAGCATGAACATTTAGTTTGTTTATAAGTTAATTATTAACAAAAAACACAAGTTTTGCCTCAATGCAATCGCCCGTTAATCTCAGTGGTAGAATGTCCATGCCGGAGGTAGTCAGTGCAATCCACGGCCGAGTCGAACCTAAGACTTTAAAACTGACAGTAATTAAACGAGACATCAACACATTTATGGCTACTCAGGCAATGGCATTTTCGTTATTGTCATTGTCGGGCTGTTTGAAAACTTCATCTTAATGTTTCTATAGTGACTAGACTTTCCTTATTCGGTATTCGTTTATAAATCTTGAACAAGCTACATTTATTGTATACGGCCATTTTTCCTATTTATGACAATAATATCCAGCACATATGTAATAACCTGCCAGATTTAGACAACCCTTTGCTTACAATTTCTAAACTATATTTGCAAATATTGGCTGTCATCACTTCACTTCATTTGAATGTTTATAGTTGAGACCATTGCAAAGCGTTTGCGTCCTGTGCGGTAGGCCGCGGTTTCGATCCCCGTCCGCACCAAACCACATACTTTATATTGATAGTATCTACTGCCTTTATTGGTGCTCAGAGATTAGGAATACGGCTGGTTTGTCGGTGTCCGGCTCAAAAGACTGACCGGGGTTCAGTAAATCAAATAAACAAGCAAACCAGCCAGATGCCTTAGGTGTTGTTTTTTAGATTTAAAGACGAAATGTCCAAACACCACAAAGTATGTTACAGTGACATTTCTGAACACAAAATCCGATTCACCAAAATGCAACACAAGACTAGAACTTTGGCACAATATGCCCTCTATGGATTATAAGATTAAAAGAGAAATCTAGACGCGTGTGCTCTTTAGTTGTTTTGTTTTTTGCCCATGTAATAATTATTAACACTTGACAATAGTAGACTTTCAACAGTTAACTATGATCAAAATAGTCGTTGAAGGTATTACTGCTAAAGTATGTTCGATGATAGTGTTCTGTTTCAAGGGTTATTTGTTGGTGACCATCTTGACAAAATACTGTTTTCAACTTTCTGCATGTTTACACTTACAGTTCTGAAGCCATGTCATATTTATACAGTAATAGTCAGAGCGAGCCATAAGGGTATAATCAAATAAATGATTTCATGTTACAATTTATTATATAATGTTTGTCCAGAATTCCAGATGGTGGGGAAATTCCTGTTGTACATCTACTTAGCTGGTATCGGGAAATTTATAACAACACTAACACAACATGAATTGAAAAAGGTTAATATTATAAAACCTTTTTATCAAGCCTATAATATGAATTTTTTTATCCATAACTAGATAACCAAACTCATCATTAAGTTAGTTGCTCTGCAAGATAGTTTGTTGGTCAAAAGACGATTGATTACCATTGCTTTGTTATATCGTTGCATTTCAGCTTTGCAAAAGTGGCTGAAATGATTGCCTTTCAATAAAATATCTGAATTTTATTTGAATTTTGACTTAAGTTTTCCTAATACCTTCATCCCCTAAAATAATTAATGATATCATACAATTATTTCCGTGTAATAAAATAGCCTGTACTTATGTTGCAGTGCCGTATTATATTTAATTTGATCACACTCTGTTTTTGTTGTTCACTGCCTGTTCTACTTAGAAATGGTCAAGTACAGAGACGGAATGCAGACGGCTAATGCTGTGTTTCAAGTTAAGGTAAGGCTTATGGTCCTTGTCCCCTGGTTTCGGGTATTGTGGCTCAAAGTTGAAAGCCATAAATTTAAGTGTTGTATTATTGACAGATGTGCGAAATCATAAAAATGAAAATAAAGGTAAAAACAACAACATGTTACCTTTAACCAATTTGACATGCATGTGTTTAAATAACTGAGAGTATATATCCGATATTTATTTGTTTATTGTGTATCTGTCTGCATTACATTTCTTAATTAAGGCTAGTATATATCTCAGTACGGACTGATTGGATTGTCTAGTCAGACGAACAATTTGTTTGGTCAGTGAGCTGAGACATGTCTTAAGTGCTTGTATAAGTTTTATCATGGAATTCTATGCAATAATATCACCGTCTACGTCGATAACTTGGTAGTCTCTCACCACTTGTTAAGAACAAACGCTTTTATTTGATGAACACATACATTGTATGAGTTAGCCGCATCTGAAGATAACCGCATATATATCAGTTATATTTTTTCAAAATTGTTATGTAGTTGATCTTTACATAAAGGATATCTGATTATTTTTCTTTTTATATATATAATTTTATTAGACGAGTCCATGACTCTTTATTAAGCGATACTCTGGCAAACTTGATAAAGGTTTCAGGACGAGTCTAATAAAATTGTATGTATAGTGAATGCTCATCTGATATTCTTTTTATCACATGACAAAACAACAAGAGGTTAATAAGAGTTTTCTGATGATTTTAGCAAAATCCAGTTAAGTATATGACGTCATTTTTCGTCATGCATTCTACACTAGTTGTGACGTCATCGGTTCTTATATGTAACATGTTGTTCGTTTAAGAAAATACGTGATGATTATATTACACCGGCAACGTCATGTGATACATGTAAAATATGTTTTAAGTTAGTTCATTTGATTTCAAATTAGAAAAAATTAAAGTATTTGATGCAAAACATAACACGTTGAACCGCTTTGCTTTATATTTTGAAATTCCGTTAGTTGATATACAAAATGATCGACCGTTTTCACTACTAGCAATATTTTGATAAAAGTACCAGTTTAGGCACATTCTAATCACATTTAATGGATACTGGGGTGAAACTTGAGTAAAGTATATGTCTATTATTAGTGTGCATTTCTTCCTCTAGCCCCTAGATAATTAAACGTTAGCTTTTGTCCTAGTTGAACACCTTTGTTATATTTCAAATAACTAAGCTTTCTTGCAAAGTACTAAAACATAGGTGGATAAGTTTTGAAAATCCTGGAAATAATCAACAGACAGACGTTTGGACTCAAATTATTTTGTGTTGCAAACCGTATGTTAATTCAGCCCTTATGATATATACGCTTATGTTTACTCTAAATGCAAATATTAAGTCTGCAAGACCTTAAAAAATGGTATTCTAAACT
>JAULCC010627799.1:0-10025 GCA_032358795.1 Nuttallia obscurata | reverse complement strand
GAGCAAATGTTTACAGTTTTTGTCTTGGTTTTGATGCATGTTTTGACGTCACGGTCACGTGGTATTGCTACACTGTTAATACTATATTGACATATCATAAGTATCAATTAAAATACAAACAAAACGTTCTTCAGTAAACACCTTATCTGAAATGAATGGTATTTATTCGCACGAGAAAATCTGAAAATACTTCTTAAAGATTTCGGTACAGTCAGTGCAAAATAAATGTCTATTAAGTTTCCATGTCATTTTAAAGTAGAGATATTTCATGTTAAAGTAACTGATACCATTTACCGGCTTTAGTCTATACCAATTGAAGTCTCCAGTTTGTTATTTGGTGACATTCGGTTGTTTGAACGTTTTTTTTTGTCAAACTTTCAGTCCTCCTACTTTTGTGTTGGTTGAGAGTTTTCTAATTCCGTTTTCTGCGATTTATTCAAACGCTTTTATTCTCCTTAAGAGACATTTTATAACAAGTAGAATGCCTGTATATTTAAATGGAGTATAACACTTTCAAACATTTTTCCTTAAGTAAGAACAGAACATAAAGTGTGTCGTGTGACATATTAAAGCGCAAAAAAGACGAAGCCGTCTTCAATGCTTTATTGCGTTAGTGTTTCCATCCTTTATTTTTTAACAAATGCGACGAGACTTTAATACTGACAGAAGGCCTTTAATACTGACAGAAGACCTTTAATACTGACATCAATTTATTGGGGCATAATATAGCAACAGCAAATACAATTGGACATTCTAAATTGAATGCAATTATAACGGGCAACGTTATACTGACAACAACTACAACTGGCTATTTAATACTGACAACAATTATAGCGGGATATATTATATCAATAGCATCTACAATTCGACATTTCTAGTTGACAGTAATTATAACGAAACATTTAATACTGACAACAGCTGCAACAGACTGTATAGTACTGACAGCAATTATAACGGGGCAAATTTCATCAACAGCACTTACAATTGGACATTCTAATTCGAATACAATTATAACGGGCCATATAATACTGACAACATTTACATCAGACTATTTAATATTGATATCAATCATAACGGGTATTTTATTGACAGCAATTATAACGGGTATATTTTATTGACAGCAATTATAAAGGGTCATGTTAAGCTATGAAAGACCAGGTAATGTTACGAGTCGTATACTGACAACAATTACAAAATGCTTTTTAATACTGACAGCAATTGTAACGGGACATATATCAACAGCAACTACAATTGGACAGTTTATATTGACTGCAGTTCTATAACGGACCATTTAATAATGATGTTATCTATAATGGGCTATATTATACATAAACAGCAACGGGTATTGGTGTGGCAACATTAGTTTTAAACTGGCCATATAACATTTAAAGCAAAAACAACGGGCTATTTTCTATTGACACCAATTATAACTATTCATATTATATTAACGGCAATCATATTTAGTCATTTCATGTTGAAAGCAACTACAACTGACCATATAACATTTATAACAACACGAACTTGCCATATTATATTGACAACAACTACGTAATCTAGCATTCAATGTGCTGTATTATTTTATCCGTGCATGTCTTGTTTTAATTATCTTTGTGAGGAGATGGGATGTTAAGATGTTTTTAACTTGACTATAAAAGCGTTACTCTAATTCTGAAAACACAATGTTCATATTGCAGAAAACTGATATCATCCTTCAGTAACGTTAATATTATGGGGTTGTGTTTTTTTTCAGTGCCCATATATCACCAGTATAATCGTAAATGTTGAATTTCAAATTTTCAGTCTGAAAACGTTCAGATAAAATTTGCATTTGAATTATTAGTTTTAGTTTTACTGGCCAATATCGAGCACGAAATAACATTGGTTTCTGAAAATACAGAAAGCAATATGGATTGCTGGTTTTAACGGGAAATTTTACAATTTTGCATCGCACTTTAATGTTAAGTGTGTCGAATATAGTAATTATCAATAACGGGAAAAACGCCTTAGTCGCTGTGTAGTGTGTTACAAGTCTGAAAAGACGTAAACAGAAATCTGCGGTTTCTGTTTCGAAATTTTTTGGTTTTGTAAATTTTAACTGAAAACCTTTATAATTTGTTTAACTTCGTTTAGACAATTGAATAATGATATACTTAAATGTCTTAGTTCGATCCCGTTGACAGCAAACTCTCTGTGTGTCCTTTAAAGCGACTGATCTGGTAAAAAAAAACTGAAGTTTCAAAACATCTGCCAAAGTTTGTAAATATGAAAATAATATGAATGCAAAAGGTTTCATGATGAAACTCTGTACAGTTATTTTGAGTTTTTCACATAAAGTCACTGAAACCGATCTAAAACGCCTACACCGTGACTAACGGTGTAAGTGTTAGAGGTAAAATTACTGTTTTTGAGTGGCTTTTTTGTAATTATACCACAAGTATCACTTCCAATCATGGTGCATCCATGTTTCCTGAACATATCTCAACATTTGCAACAACTTTCAGATATTCGAAATCCTAGGCCATATCTGAAGTGCAGTAGCTATAAAGGAATGTCTACTGCTGTTACATTATTGTACTCGTATGACCAAGGCTTGCGAAAAATGTCACATACTGGTACATTTCAAATACATGTAATTACTTCGAATACAGCAATAGCTACCATCGTGGTGTCGACTCGGTAGTAGAGTGCCCGCCTCGCATGCGGGAGGTCGTAGGTCAAATAAAAACAAACTATAATACAAATGGTATTAGTAGCTGTCTTGCTTGGCACTCAGAACACGGGACCAGAACACTGCTTAGTATGAATGACAGTAAAATTAATTCAGTGTTAGCTCAATCTCATTAAAATCCGATCTATACCATTCATGGTAAGATCTGATAACGAACCGTAGAAGGTCACCTTCAGTGACCTCGGATTTTCCCTTTTCGATATATTTAGATAATGTTGGTAAACCAATCAAAATGTATGGTAAACCTCTCAAAATATTCCTTAAAAATCGCATTTGTCAGCTTTCGTTGTTACTCAGCCTGAACACACGCAAATTATCCGATTGACCTTTACTTAGTAACGATTTGATTGGCTGGTCGAAAAATCAACTGAAGGCGTATTACAATAGTTCGTTGTCAGATCTAACGGTGAATGGCATTGATCTGATTTTAATGAGATTGGTTAAGCCATATAATTAGTGAAATATTAACAATGTCATTTAACACCCTTATCATTGTTCGGCTCAGATCTTGAGGCCAAGCCTTTACTTTCTTTGGAAACTGTTCACTACTTTAAGTGAAAGTGGGGATTATTCTCAAACACAAGAAATAGATACATCTTCTGTAAAATCAAAACATCGATAACCCCGACAAGTCTGCAATTACAAGTACGTATAGAGGTATGTAACGAAAAATGAAACTATTCCTGGCTAATGTTTACGTATTGTGCTTGCGGTAATAAAAGGTAATTCGGCGATAACGTCATATGTACGACAAGAATATTTTACATGGTCAAAACAAGTATCTTCCATAAATAGAAATGGGCAAAAAGATAAATCTGAGATTGAAGATTAGGTATACTCCTCCCCTCAGACACTCCAACATCTCACATAATGAATATATGAGGCTGATACATGTATGTAACTTGAAATATTTACATAAATGAACAATTTACTAGCCGCGTATTGGTTGAAACGCAATTCTCGTGCTGCATGTGCGTCATTGGCTAAATTTTAATATTCCCAAAGGGTAACGGTTTCGCTTTTAGTATCGTTTCACCTGTTTTACGGGATCCGTACACGTGTGCAGTTTGCATAGTCCAGTGTTGAGAAGCACATACTTGGCTGCAAAGTCCTCGAAAATGGAGAGCGAGGGAGATGAAAACAACAAAAATATTTTGACCGGCCATATTGCTTCTTAGGTTTCGGGACTAGAGAAGCATAATGCAGATTTTTCTATTTAAACGGATTTTTTTATCGGATATATCGAATTTTAATCGCGATGATGATATCCTTTTGCAAGCACACTCGTCCATGCATCGCAAAATGTCTTCTTTTCTTTTTTTAAATTATTTTTACTTCTTTAGCACAAAATGTTTGTTTTTATGTAATATAGTTTAACTCTCTAAATGCTAGAGTTTGAATGTTTGGAATATTTATTTTTCAAAATGTAGTATCTTGTGGATAATATTTTGGAATGTTTCCAGATTAATGTTTTAGTTACGAAAACATACCGTAGGAGAGAATTCACGGTTCTCCCTTATGTCTGAGTATATCCAGTACTTCACATATACCCTCCAGTATGAGTGTGCTCCACATTTATATTAGACTGTGCACACAAAAAATGCCGTACATTATTAGAAAAATTGGACGATGAGAATGATGGGATGGTATCCTTTTTCTTCATTCCTGTCTCCTCTCTTACATCATTCCTCTTTGTTCCCGTTTCAGACTTTTTCCAGGAAATAAATATTGATTTCTATTATCATTCTCATTATTATACTATAGCTATGAACATCAGATTTTTCTAGTACATTTTGTTATTTCTGAATGACCATCTGCAGGTTGTTTGTGCTACAACCAAATCAACCAAAAGGGAAGGGCCGTAACTAATGTTAGTAAAACATGTGGCCCAACTGTTTTGCTTATGTATTTGTAAAAACTGTATGTGTTTATGTATTGTGTTTACGAATTATGATATATACGTTTACAAATTTTGGCAATAGAATATTTTAAAACTAATAAGATGACGTCACGAAAATATTTTGATATTTATGTACATGTATTGATAAAATCAATATAGAGTAAATTATTTAAATTGAAAACAACATAGGACCTGCAGAATTCAATGGTTTAAGTGGTTGACTTGCGATCACGTGACCAATCATGCCTATTGTTGTTATGATATATCTAGTCCAGCTCGGGTAACTATCTCTTTCATGTTCGGAAGCCAACAAGCCAGCCAGTGTAATGTCGCTGGTTCTAGCCAGGAAATCCTGGGGTCTTCCTCCGCCATGGGAACCCTCTTATGTATCTATTGTCACACATTCATAATCAACATATGTAGGTTCATACACACCCAAGTACACACATACATACGTACGTACGTACATACATACATACATCCCGATATATTTTCAATGGTCAATAATATTCATGTGAACATATTCACTGGCATCATTCAATAAACACATTCGATTCACCATCGTCTTTGTTCCCACTACATTCGTGGTGTAGCAACATGTTGATATCAAGCCTAAAAATAATGAAAATTATATATAGTCGGTGGGTATACAATGACACATTAGAGAGATTTAAACATACGACTTAACACGCATAGGAGTACATACGTTCTTATAGACTTACACTCATTCCAGACAATAAAGCATGAATAAGTATCTGACAAATTAAGTTTGTAGTAACACGAATCATACCGTTCACAAAGAGATAAATAAGCAAAAAAGAAGAAGCGTACAAGTGTAATATAAAAAGTAAACTAAGAAGGCAACTTAATTACCATGGATACCGACAATTACCCTCTCAGGTGAGTTTGAGATTAAAATTTTTCTCTGAAATTTGTTTGCAATTTTACCCAAGCAAGAATATAAAAAAAATATTGCGTCTGAAAATCAATATAAGTTATTCATTGCCAACTCAAAGTTCATTTTCAAACATCATATTTAGACGTATAAGACAGATAATTGCTTTGTGAACACCGGGCTTAAACCATGTTGGATTGACATTAACAAGAATAATCAATTAATAAATCAAATTACGTACATGGTTCTTGTCTAAGAATACTGTAAATAATTGTTGGTTCTGATCAGTGGCTGTCTTCACATTATGTCTCTTTTGGAAATAGAATCTATAAATACCAGGGTAATACACTCTTACAAATTCCAGGAAAACTATTATCAGCGAAGTCTTTAGACTTTCATCATATATTCTTGTTTTCAATGCTTATCCAAGAAGTTATTTCAATTAGGTATTTCAAGAAAGTCTATAAATAGCATTATTACTGTAAATTTAGTCTCATAAACAATTATATAATATCATTTCTCACGTTTAC
Organism: Nuttallia obscurata; assembly: GCA_032358795.1. Classification (NCBI taxonomy): domain Eukaryota; kingdom Metazoa; phylum Mollusca; class Bivalvia; order Cardiida; family Psammobiidae; genus Nuttallia; species Nuttallia obscurata. The sequence goes on along the minus strand of JAULCC010627799.1, from coordinate 3,972 downwards.
ATAGGAACATAACTATTCAGCAGAGAAATATTTCAACGTTGATCAGAATATGTTGTTAAGACAAATTTTCAGATGCTTCATGAAATCATGCCAGAAGCTGATTTTGAATATGTTCACTGCAAAGTCAAGCATAGAATTCACGTATCATTTTGTCAGAGAAAAGCGATTACGTGTTGCCATACGTTACGAAGTCAACATGACGCCTTCGGACATTACAAGGTTTTGCCTGGCGTTTGTCATGCTTCTTCCGTCATGGGGCTTTTCACCAGCTGCAGAACTTTGGCCACAAGTATCAGACATTTACGGGAAATAAATATCAAAAAAGAAGGCAGATGAATTTTTATTGTCCCATTAGGATGGTGAGTCTAGACTTAACTGGGCACTCCATTGTCAGAAAAGATGATATTTAGAAAGATATTATAAAGATTGATTGGAAGTTACTTGTCGAGCCTTTGATCAATTGTTATTTTTATCTCATACAAACATTCGCTAAGGCAACTTCATTCGTTTTGACAAAGCACGTTTTTAGCTTAAGAAAAGTACAGATGATAAATCGGGTAGCATGCTTCATAAACGGTAAAAATAAATACGTGTGTGTTAACCCCTTCAATGCCGGAAGCTATACCGCGCATGCGCAATATTTCGTCTGCCTCATTTTTTAACTTATCAGATTCACTAAGTTTTTGGCAAAACAATTGCTGAGTGTCAAACAGCTTGGAGCGTGATTAACTCGACGTCTCATCCGGAACCAAGCTGTTTGCACATGACTTAAAACTCGGGGTAAGGCAGTGAAGAGGTTAACTTCGAGACAAAACTGATTAGATGCCTCCCGTAGGAAGCATCGGATCAGGATCTATATTATTTGCGTTTTTTTAAATAAGTTTGAGGAGGAATATTCCTTCATAATGTATACAAATGAATAACATATTAATTAACATGTAATATGAAATTTATGATAACTGTATAAATGTTTAAACAGAGCATTATAATGGTGACTTATATGCCCGTCTTAGGCCGTAGTATCTACATACTAGATAAATAGAAAATATTTAACTATGTTTAACATGAAAATTGATTAATACATATTTTTGTCCCTATCTAGTGTGCATAATCCTTATGTGTCTTAGATAGGAAATATTTGAGTTAGATAAAAAAATGTCAATTTTGTTTGTGTGCTTATATTTAGTTGATGGAGGTTCCAGAGAGAAGGACGCGGATACAGCGAATACTTCTGTAGAACTGGCTGGTTCTTTAATGTACCCAGTTGACTGTTTAGCACTGAGGGAACAAAGGGATTGAACCCTGGCTGGTCACTTTATCCTGACAATTAGCTGTCTTTTTTATTCTATACTACAGCAAGGATCAGACTCCATCAGAACTAAATTGTTCACGTTGTTGTTCTGGGAAACATAATCTCGGACTTTTGTTTGCGCTAATTAGACTGGAAGTTATACAATGCCTAATGTAAATCACAGACAACTTGCCAAAATAAGTCTAGACAAATTTGACAAGGGGTGGTTAAGAGGCTAGAAACTTCTTAGCACGCAGACTGACCCGGTGTGATACATGCTATAATATTATGTAAACGACCTACTGTATCGATTCAGTAGTATACAAAACAATTAACTTCATGTCTGTCTTTGTCTGTCTATTTTTCTGTCTATTTTCTGTTGTCTCTCTCTCTCTCTCTCTCTCTCTCTCTCTACTTCTTTTTTCTGTCTGCCGGATGCATGCATGTGTGTATATATCTATTTCTCTATCCCTCTTTCTATCTCTCTATCTATCTCGAATCATAAATAATCGATTTATGGAAACATCAGAAATAAGCGTTTTTTCGTAAACTTGCATTGTGAAGACGGATTTTTTGCCCGAAGAAATAAATAGTTTATTATTCTGATTTAGAGGAGTACTGATTTACTACTGTTTGAACTATACACAATAGGGGGACTTGAACCAGTTGATCATCAATGTTAACATATTCTTATCCCTGTATCATACAATATTCAAATTACTATACGTGTTAGTTGATAAATAAATATTGTTGAATGGATTAAAACAAAACAAAAAGCCTAAATGGCTGATTATAATAATTGGTTATTTTTAAAACTAATTGTGACATAGACGTCAAACCCTTTACTGGTTAATATTCATGACGTAACTAGATAAAACAATGTACGACGTGTGGAGAGAGAGAAAAGAAAGATGCAGAGGAGGAAGATTGTAGCTTAGTGGAATAGAATGAATTTGTGACATAAAGTATGTTAGCAAGTGACATATGATTTATTCCAACCTGTTAAAGACCATTCAATCGCCTTAATATAAACTCTTTTTAAAAGTTTTATGACATTTTTATCTAGCAAATAGACCCCTCCTTACACACACACACACACACACACACACACACACACACACACAATGTGCTGAGGCAGCGCTCTTTATGTCAAAACCTGAATAGATATTTTTTAGCATAAATTTGTTTGTCCCTGCCAAGGCTTTATCATGTCTAGCCATGTGTCATTTTGTTATCAGGACATGGAGATGAAATGACAGACTTCCAATTTCCGTACAAGTTATTTCACATTATGGACGCAAAAATGTCCTATAACGTATTATCACAGGGTATGTTCTACCCAGTCCAACGTCAGATCTCTGTTTCAAAATCCAATAATGTCTGTTTCATCCATGCCTTAATTAATAATTTCTGGCGGATAAGTGGTTTAAATAAATTAGTTTGTATGATATATTCTCTTGTAAGATCCCGGCATGATAGTTACAGAGACGTTTGATATACGTCTTTGGAATCTAATCCTGTTTGATAGATCTTCATGTTAAGTCTCATTCTTGGAATAAAATTAAAACTATTTTTTTATAAGTTTTATTCAATTGATTCGGATAAAAGTTTGTTTGAACCAATTTCCATTCCTCGTTTAAGGAATTCTATAAGTGTCATCGCCCCAGCGCGTTAGCGCTTTGTTCAACGGTCAAAAAATGTTGCGCAAGTTTAAACTTCAAACTGTGCAACATTTTTACCCATGTTCACCATTTTTCAACAAGAAGAAGTAGCATGACGGGCAAAATGTTGCGCTTAATTTATCTACGGAATCCTGTTAGAGCCATCGCGTTGATGGCCTTGTTGAAAAAATGTTACGCTGTTGTAAATGGTAAACATCGCGTATCTTTTTTGACATTTCTCTTATACGATATATAGGCAACATGGGTAAAACTGGCTGCACCAGTTTGAAGTTTAAACTTACGCAACATTTATTTTTACAGCTGAACGGAACGCTGCCGCGCTGGGGCGATGGCATTAATAGAATTCCGTACTCTTTCGAAATCCAATTTCGCAGTGTCATTCAACAAATTGTTAAGGAAGAATCAAATATTGAAAGTAATTTTGCCAAACACATTAAGAGTGGATAGTCTCCCCCAAGTACAGCAAAGATCAATACAAACAAGATGGAAATTAAATTGGAAGTGTACAGCTTTTAAATTACTTGGTATCACATTCAGTTTTGACCTCGATAAAATAATAACTTTGAATTTCATGGAAATCGGCTGCTAAACTGCGTATAGAAAATTCTTTATGAGCATAAAACCATATGCTGCTTGCAAACTTTAGTGTGTCTTTATTCGACCAATCCGACAAAATTATTCACAAGCTGAGTATGCCTAACTTATATTATGTTTTATAGATGATGCACGAAAATTGATTTATTTGTTTTACATAAATTCCTGAAGAAAGCTGTTACTACTTTTGAAGGTGTGTTCAGTGGTCACTGATCGCGTTCAGATGTTACCGTCTCCGAAATCCCCTGAATCCACCATGCCAGTGTAAGAGCAATGACGTCAGTTTATCAGCAATTCAAATTTCGGAATCCTGCTAGAGGTGTGTCGTTTATGTTTGTTTGTTTGATTAACGTCACTTTCTGCCAGCTAGGGCTAATGGACGTCCCAGAGAGAGGGAAGCGGATA
>JAULCC010627777.1:0-10025 GCA_032358795.1 Nuttallia obscurata | reverse complement strand
CCCCGGGGTCTTCCTCCACCTGTAATGAGCTGGACGTCGCGATATGACTGAAATACTGCTAAAGCGACGTTAAATTCTAAACAAACAAACTAACCTTTTCATTTTAATGTGTCAACAGATAGAGTAATACATGTAGATGAAACAAAAATGTATGGTGACATACATGTAGAAGAGATATGGCAGTTTGCTATCGCTAAGGTATTAAGTAAATAAGCACGCTCATACAGTAGACCGTGTGCACTAATAAACAAATGACGATTTTCTATACAAACATCTTTGAAACTATCTATTAAAGTTGTAAATAATTTGATACTTGTTTGTTAATTTAAGCAGAATTACAGTTATTTACGTTTGCTTCTTTAAATCTATGACTAAGTCTAGTCAATACAATCTTTACTTTGGTGTCAAATGTCTTTCACGATATCACCCCCTTGCGATTCGAACAAAGTATTCTGCATGCAAGGAGGTTGTCCAATTTTCAATTCATTAATTCACTACCATATTGTAATTCTACTATAGCGTGTCCGAGTTTGCTTACGGAGAGTGTAAAGCTTGGATATTATTTCTTATCACGGCGATTATATATAAATTATATACAGAAAGACTTACTTTATTGTGACATCGAAACACACACAGGTAGGAACATGACAATGCAAATAGGCTTGTCGTTCAATGCTATCAACCTGTTATCTATGAAAACGAGTCCCTAGTTTTCTGCAACATAAATTATCCACATAAACGTCTAACTGCCAGATAACACTATGTGTAAAACTTAAAAACTAGTGCACGCACTAGTAGTGAGCCTAACATCGCTATGTTTTGATTCACATTACACATCAACTGATTACTACATGTATACGCACAACGCGAACTTTTATTTTCCGGACAGCACAACGCAAAAAACCCTTTTTCGAAACAGACATCGCATGAAGCATTCTTCAATACAAATAAATTATTGCTTTCGGTAAAGACAACACATTAGGTGTTTTCGTTACAAACAACGCATATACCTAATTCAGTAGACTAAATAAAGAGCCGTTCTCGTTGTAGGCAACAAAAACAGTACGAAATGATAATGATTGAACAAAACTCGAAAATTCGTTACTCTATCAGCCATAGGAGAACACCTGATTTACAGGAGAAAGGGAAATATCTGATTGCCTCAAACGCCTCTCAGTTTATTAACCAGAAAAGAAAGCAATTTTTTTCCAATCTAGGGACGGGACGCTGGGGGCAATTACGTTTCGACAAGTATATAAGGGTGCGTTAAATGAAGCGTTTGGTTTGATCCGTTTAGGAATGAATTTGTAGCGATCAACTTTCGGACCGGTCCTTAGTGGCTGAACATAGCTTTTGTGGCCATGACCGTTTGAACTATCGTTTACCTACAATAACCGTACCGATTTATTCGAATGATCGAAAAAGTTCAAAACTGCTCATTAATAGTTCTCAACCCAAGAGTTAGTGGCGGTAACTTGGATATTTTGTCAAAATTTCTAGTCTCCTACTTCAATGATGGCAAAATTAATAGTAAAACGATGTTATCTCACGAGTACTTTGAGTACGTGGTGACTATCGCCTCAGTGCGGATTTGGGAGCACGCAGACACTCCGTAGCATGTTTAGTGCACAAGGAACTTTCGCTGCGTTTAAGCTACGGATTTATCCCCCCGGTACGGTCGATGTACCCTCTACAGCCAACGGCGCACAACGAACTGACTCCGTGAGTCTTTTACTGTTTTTCCTACGGTCATTTGCTCTACGGACGGCGCACTTAGTTGATAAGTGTGAGCAAAGAACGCTTGAATACACTGTAGGGAGTTGTGAAACAATTCAAGAAATGTATATGACGTGACCTCGAATAAAACTGCCATGTATTTCTGTTTTGAAAGCAAGTCAATGCGTAATGATAGGCGACAATTTGTATTTCCATGTAAACAAATCAGTGGAGCAATGAATGATATTCTTTCCAGAAGATCTTTTGAGGGAATAGACAATAAAGACAATCATCACATCTGGCCAGCCAATTTCCAAATTCCTCACGGCATATGTCGTCAATTATGGAAAAATATTGTGTCGTAACTTACGCCAGATAAAATGCTGTAGTATTGCAGTACGTCTTATATGGCTGTGGTATTCCATTGCCAGTGAACGAGGCGAAAGTAGTCGACGAAGCCGGTGAAATTGTACCGATCGATAAAAGCGGTGAAATATTTGTATAAAAATCAAGAAATGTTCAAAGGATGTTACAATGATGAGGAGATGACAAGAGATGAGATGACCAGTGATGTGTGATACAGAACTGATGGCATTGGTCAAATAACTGAAGAAGTTGTTTTAATTGAATTAATTGTTCAAGGCCAAAATTCGAATATCTTATTGTGTGTAGGAATGAATTGGCCAAGAATCATTGAAACAGTAATCAAGCAATGTCCTGGTGTCAGATCGGCATTTGTTGTACCGTTTGACTTGAAATATTATTTGAGCCATTACGCGCACGTATTCTCTTCCCACGAAAGTGATGTTACAGAGGAACGAATCCGGCAGTTTTGTGATGATGTTCACAGCGACAAACCGAACTTTGTGTTGGCTTTCCAAAGTATTATATGTTTTTAGATAAGCTGTCAGAGACGTTTTCGGGAAATTCATCAATGCAATACTCTCAGTAGGATTGGTATGTGGCGGCTTCGGCTTCAATGGAGGCGGTTGTATCATTTGTTCTTAGCTAACTTATACAAGAGATGAACTGAAATTGATCTAAAGTTTATTTTTACTTTTCTCTTTCAATCATATGGGAATTATAAGTATTTAACATTATTCTTTTAAAAAGAGAAAATAATTTACAGCAATTAAGATCCGTATACACAATTTTGATTTTGCTTACAGTGTACTGTGTTTCACTATTGTAACGCAGTTCTTTGTTTTATTTTCAGTTTTATGTTAAATTGCAAATCAATACTTATGGTAAATGTAATGTACTTTATTCAAGCTAAATTATTAAATGAAGAATAACATTTAACTACGTGTCTTGAAAAATGAATAAACAAGCATTTGGGTCATAAAGTTAAATTGTTTAAAGAGTATGTATATTTTTCTATTTGTACATTGTATTTGTATTACTATTTGGTGACTTTAATGCGGTATGTACCTTTGCCGATATTGGAGATTTAGTTGTAGGCGGATGCGTGTAAAAAAACATGGCACGGTTGTATGTCAGATGAATGTCTGAGATGGGTGCAAACTGTTGTAAGCAGTTTTTGAATTTTAACTTTATGACACAGATTGATTATCAAAATGAAAGCAAAAACATGAAGAAATTTACGTCGCGGCTGTCGAAAAATTGCAATGAAAAGAAAAGGATGTTCAAGCAAGGTTGAAACATATAATGGTTTAGCTAGTATGTAAAATATGAGCGTGTCTTTTTTTGCAGCTCGGAGCATTTAGTCCAAAATTTAATGTGTGTGTTTGTCATTAACGATTAGATTTGCAAGGTAATGGATTACGAATGAAACGGTTTATGTGGAAATATTGATGGGATTTGATGATGTGCTCCTCGGTAATATTGCTTCAACAACATTTTCTCTTAAGAGCGTTTGATACAGATTAAAACTGACCAAATGTGCAATTTTTACCGTTTGGTATGCTGATTCCTTTAGTTATCAGTAATCGTAAATCAAACCATATTTTATGGGAGATTAATATTGAACGACTTATTTGGCTATTGCTGAAACTTATGCAGGTTATTTCCCTTCAGTTGGAATATCACCCCTTAAGTCACTTAGGTGAAAAAAGGCAATACCGATGCTATTCTGAAATTGTTTGGTTGGCTGATTTTGATCACTTTTCATCGCCTCAGGCAACTTCGTTAATACTTTTACGCCGCCTTTCTGGACGAAATGGGGGTATATTGCTTTGAACATGTCCGTCGGTCGGTCGGTAGAAAAAATGGTTTTCGATCAATAACTGAATCATCTTTAAATCTACAGACCTCATATTTGATATGAAGGTTTGTGATGATGAGTAGAGGATCCCTGTTTCTTTTCAGTTTAGTAGGTCAAATGTCATGAAGTACTGTAATTGTCCAAATGGTTTTCGATCAATTATTCATCGCCAAATAAATCTACAGTCCTCATATTTGAAATGGAGGTTTATGATGATGAGTAGATGACCCCTATTTTTTAAGGTCAGTAGATCAAAGGTCAAGGTCATTTAATACTGTTATTTTCAAATGATTTCCGATGAATAACTCATACATCTTTTAACATACATTCCTCATATTTGGTATGCAGGTTTATGATGATGAGTAAATATCCATATTTTTAGGTCAGTAGGTTAAAGGTCAAGGTCAATTAGTACTGTAATTATCCAGATGGTTTCCGATCAATTATTCATCCATCTTTTAACCTACAGTCCTCATATTTGGCATGGATGTTCATGATGATGAGTAGATGACCCCTAGTCTTTGAGGTCAGAAGGTCAAAGTTTAATGTCATTTAGCACTTTTTTTATCCATATCGTTTCCGGTTTATAACTAATTTATCGTTTAACCTACATTCCTCATATTTGGAATGGAGATTCATGATGATCAATAGATGACCACTATTTCTTTTGATGTCAGTAGGTCAAAGGTCAAGATCATTTAGTATTGTAATTATCCAAATGTTTTCCGATCAATACTTTATTTTGATAAAATACAGTCTTCGTATTTGGAAGTGAGGTTCATGATGATCAGTAGATGACCCTTATTATTTTTTAGGTCAGTCAGTCAAAGGTAAAGGTCATTCAGTACTGTAATTGTCCGAATGGTTTCAGATCGATAACTCATCCATCTTTTAATCTACAGCCCTCATATTTGGTAGGGAGGTTCATGATGATGAGTTGATGACCTCTATTCCTTTGATGTCAGTAGATCATAGGTCATCTAATAATGTTTCACAAACTCTTGTTTGCAAACAGTTGAATCCAGATCAAACACCGAGGAACTGTTTGACATCCTGATTGAAAAAAAAACTAAGGAAAACTTCACTTTGAACATTATAGCATGCGACAAAATATACAGAAGAAAATTATTTGGCGCTGAAAGTGTTATGTAGGGTTTATATTTGAAACAGTCAGCCATTTGCTAGAGATAGCAATTCGCACAGTCTAGAATGAAAAAGAAAACAATTATTTACGTGATAAAATAACAACAGTTAAACTGGAACTCAAAATACTAGATTATGAAATAAAATATTAGACAACAAATAAACACTTATAGTTTGGTTCATCGTCAGTTTCTCAAGATATAAAACAAAATAAAAAAAATAAAAGGCATTTTTCTGCCTTTGCGCGGGTCGTTTTATAGTAACTTATTAAACTTTAGTAGCTAACACACACTAGCACGTTGGTAGTTATATCGTAAAGACTAACTATCTGACCGATTATAGTATTTCTGCAATGGTTAGGACTTATACTTGATATAGTGATATTTAGTCAAGTGCAAAAACTGGTAAGATATTTATTTTACCTTAGTTATAAGTAAAATGTATGAATTATTTACTTATTTAATGTGAAAGTCTACATGCTGCGATAATTTCAAAAGTTCATCTGAACTATTATGTAATAATTCCTCAAATAAAAGGGATAGTGGCACAAACCATACACAATACTTAGGTCAAAGGTCAAAGTCGTAGGTCAGTTAATTTTACAAATCAGTTACGGAGTAACATGCTTTTATAATATGCAAGGTCAAAACACAAAATACACATAAAACGAGTATATGTATGTTTTCTCTAAATAAAGGATCTTACATGAGTTTTTATTTAAAAAAAAATTTCTTGGCGAGCTTAACAGTTTCCGATACGAGTTGAAGAAATTTTTATATTAAATAAAAACGAGGCTAAGATTCTTTTTATCACATGACAAACAAACAATGGAAAATTGTTGTCCCAATTTATTTCAGTGTACTGTAGTACTTAGTTCTTGTGATTCGGTTTGTGATAGGTAACACGTGTACTATAACAGAATATGACATGGGTATATTGAATAGAATACATGTGATAATACCTGATAGCAATACTTAGCACTTTTCATATCCTGCCGAGTAACTCGACGTCTAATCAGGATCTAAGCTGAGTGACACTTTTTGTATATTGTACATACATCTATATTTTGTGGCCGAGTGGTTATAGTCGTTGACTTGCTATCTCTCAGCCCCTCACTGCTGTGGGTTCGAATCCCGGTCTGGGCACTTCGGATTTTTCAAGTGAGGAAGCCTTATAGCTGGCTTGCTGTAGGTCGGTGGTTCTACCCGGGAGCACTGTGTGCCTAAAATAGTGTACAGAGGTAACCCGGGGTCTTCCTCCATTTGTAATATATATCAATAGTGATATATGTATTAATTTATCTCCATTTAAATACTTCAAAACTGACTTACATTTACAAAACTTTTTAAAGATTTATTTGTGGCACTGGTAGATACAGAAAATTATAACAGATATCGGCAAGAGTTCAGGGTATAAGTTTTCCTCGACTTTTAAGAATTTAAAATAACTTATAATATTAATATACGCACCAAAAGGTATAGCACCAGTTACCTGATTCGATATTTTTTCTTTTGTACATATATAGAAACTTACTGGTCGCCTTTTATCTAACATGTCAAGGACATCCGCTGCCCATGGAGAAGTTTTGCAGACAATAAAGTTCACTATGTACACGTGGTAGGTACAAGGATAGATAGCGCTTGGCCGTTGTCGATAAAAATTTCGTTGACGACGGTCTCGGGTTATCTATCTGACTTAGACCACAGATAATAATATGTTTGTTTCTCACTAGTTTTTCTTCTTGCAGAGTCTCTGTGTTTGGTCTAACATTTCATAATGACAATATACCGGAATATCCCCCGGAAGTGATATATCCCATTCATTCCGTATGCAATTTACAAAACGGAATGAGTGGGTGGGGAGTGTGCGGGGGATATTCAGGTATATTGCCTCATAACTCAGGTTTTTGGACTATACTAGATTTATTATTAGTCTGATACAAGAAACTTGATTTAACGTCAGATACTTTACAATGATAAACATTGACTGAAAGATATTTTCCGACAAACAAATGTATCATAACAAAAACAAAACGCAAATAATTAACGTACCACAGTTGTACATAGAATACTGAAATTAAAAAAAAAAGCCAAGTTCAAGGACACGTTCAAATAAACCGTACGTCCTGAATCTTATTCATATTAAACACTTTTGGGGGGATACTGGAAAATCTATATAGATCTATCATAAGGTTTAGGGAAAGCCCCTTTAACACTGTCTCTATGGAACATATCTGATTTCGATAGACACGACACCAATATCATTTAAAGCATTCACTGTTTTCAGAATGACTAACGTAATGTTATAAAACTAATAAAAAATATTTTAGGGGCGTCAACGTCTCGGAACATTTCTGACACCTATGTGTTATAAGTTTTCCTGGAGTTTTGACTTTCCCAACGCTTTTATAACAGTTAGTTTAGAAAATATTTCTCCTTTGCATCCAAAAATCTACAGCTCTCCTCACATGACTCTGATTTCCCTAGAGTCTGTTGTTGCGACGACTGTATCACAGATGCATATGTACTTTCATCTGCTTGAATAGCTGGGACTGAATCGTGGTAGACTGAACAATGACAACACGTCTGCAATTTCATTCCAGCGACCAAGCTAAGCAGTAGATAATGATAAAATTGTAAGGAACAGCAGCTGGGTGTAACACTTGGTCAACATAACCTTGGGTTATTAAATAACCATGAAAAACAACACGGTCTGTTTCCTTACCGCCCATCCCTATCAAACTTATTTATGTTAATTTAAATGCCCAAGGTTATGTTGACGCAGTTTTCCGCCCAGATGTTGTTCCTTACGACATTACAAATCTGCAACTTTTATTTTTCACCTCTACGTTATTCACGTGTAAAACAATGTTCTGATAACTATCAAATTTCAATTAAAAGTGAACCATCGTGTAGCCAATACATTTTTGCACACTTGATACCAAATTTGCCTATATTTTACTTCTATTACTATGAAATATTTCCCTCTAACCAATTACACAATTTCCTTTTCGTGTGAGTATATATGTGTGATACAAAAACCCGTACTGTATATGAAATGGATGTTTCAACGTGTTTAGTTACATGCTATGTGAGGTGTTTTTCACATTGAATAATTTTCGCTATGATGTATGTTTGGTGAAGACTCTGTCCATTACGTTTGGTGATTTGTTCCTGTGTGCTGTGCAAATCTTTCGTTCGCTTCTTTACGCTGTGGAAGTCACATTTGATGTAATATGTGACGTCATCTGTCTACCGGTTGGTAATTCGCTATTTAATGACCTTTTGGACAATAGACGAATAGGAATCCATCTTTAAGTTGGCCGTTGCAAATTCATGTTAATGCGATGTTCTTACACAAAACATATTGAAAGGTAGCTGCCAGTCTTACTTTCAAATCATCTTATAATTACACTACATGAATTTGCATTCAGTACCCAGTTTCAAATTCACTTATAATTCTGAAACTACATAAATTGGAATTCAATGCACAGTTTCAAATGATTATTCCCTAATCAGACACTTTACTAACTGGAAATACCTTGGAGACAATTCCGCAGCGGTGTGCAGTATATTTTTTTGTTTTTATTGTTATTTCAGAGACTCTAACCACTAGGCCACGGAGGCCCCCTGTGTACTGTATATGACTGGTTGTTTAACACGTTAGTTGAGAGTGTGCAAGCCTTATCTAACTTTATTTATATATAACCTCTTTATCGTTGCGCCTATTTATGAAAGAACTTTTAATGTAAAATCACATGTTAGTCTGCAGTCATATCATGCAGAAGGATTCTTCTACTGACTGATTAATGTATTAGTGTATGCAGTACTATATTTTAGAAATATAGTCAAAACAGTCATATTTAGCCCAGTGTCATAGCCTGGTAAGACATTTATATTATATTTCTTAGTAAGTACCATGTATGAATTATTTAAATATTAACAAATTCCAGATTATATGACATTTGCAGAAAACAAAAACTCTATTATTTTATTAACGGAGTTGTATGTCTACAAATTATTCTTTAAGAAATGTTCTTCATTCTTCTAGGCTGTCTATGTTGTTAATAAATCAATGAACCAGCCTAACACATTGACGCGCTAATTTTGTGAACTATACTGGGTGCAGTTGTACAAAAATAATCGTTTGTTTCCATTTGGGATTTAGTGAAAAAAAAGCCGAACCAAGTGTTACATGTTTGGTCTTTACGCGCCAGATTCGGAACCACAAATTCTTCAACTTGTTGCAAGTCAGCGACTCTACCAATGAGCAAAGGATTGATTTCCCTTCTTTTATAACATATAGCAAGGTCAAACCAAGAAAGAGCCATACTGAACTAGTCTAGTGTTGTCTATTTTCTGTTAACATCTGATAAAATTGTTTTGACATTTTCATATTCATCTCCTGCGTACCATTCTTGTATTATACAGTGTGTCATTGTAACTCAATTGCTCATATCTCTCTGAACGTAAAATGTTGAAGTTGAATAGTTGGCTCACCGCCTTAAGCACATTGCTAAATTCCTATTCCCATATGCTTAACACGGAATATTCATCATTAATTGAATATACAAGTTTCATTTATTAAGTTTTTTGTGTGTTTCTTAAACTATTTCTTATCTTGGTTTTTGTTCAATTTTCATAACACGTTTTTCAAATCTTAAACAGTAATTCTTAAGTAAACGCATTGCTTACGAGGCGCGTTCATCTAATCGTGTCACTAATAGCCCGCCATACCGCGTGGCTGTAAGGAGCACGTGGACACTGCAGTGATTTCACGGGGAAGTAATTTTCTTTATTAAAACGAAATTTCAGTCATATCCATTCGGTCTTTTAAAAGTTATAGAAAGTTCAAGTTGCTTCAGACATATAAACTGGCTATATTAATATATGTAAATTGAAAGCCAAAAATAAGGGGCTATATTAAGAGTCAATTAGTCTGA
>JAULCC010627776.1:0-17304 GCA_032358795.1 Nuttallia obscurata | reverse complement strand
GTCACAATATGACTGAAATACTGTTAAAGCGATGTTAAATTCCAAATAAACAAAACAAAAAAAATACTAATTAACTGTACAAGCGCCGTCAACATATAGACACTTTTCCTCATCTTGTCCTGAGTGTTTAGACCAGTATGCACTTGCACCTGCTCTAGTAATTGAACATTTTCCTAGTTAAGATATATGGGAAAGATGTTATTCTACAGGGATTAAAGTCATACATCAAAGCAATCGTAATCGAACTTGTATCGAACTTGCGAAGGAGAGCGGTGTCACCGAATCGTACTGAGCCCTACAGGATATGTCTTTTCTGTTTATAGTTATATAAACACCATTGTTTTGCTAAAAAATAGATTCTCGTGTTTTATTGAGTTTCTTTATTTGAGGATTAGAAAAACGTACACTGCATATGTGTGGTTTTCGGTTGTACAGAGCACGAGATAACAGAGACGTAAAATCAATTTTACGAAAGACAGGTGGTGACTCCAAACTTCATGCTTCACACTTCAAACTTCACACTTCAAACTTCAGACTTTACCCTTCATAGATAGTATGTTTGAAATGTGAAGTTTGAATAATGATGTCTGAAGTCTGAAAATTGAAATTCAGACTTCATACTTCACTCTTCATAGATGATATGTTTGAAGTGTGAAGTATAAAGTCTGAATTTCAAACTTCACACTTCACATTTCACACTTTATTCTTCACACTTCAAACTTTAGACGTCACACTTCAAACTTTATATTTCCAACTTCGAACTTCAAAATCTGTCTGAAGTCTGAAGTTTACATGTGAAGTTTGGAAGTCACCACCGGTCTTTCGTACAATTGATATATCACTTACATGTGATAGCTGCAGACTTCGGAGAAGGATCACCAGCATATGAATGTACAATTTTAACTGTATAGCAGATATATACATGTTGCTTTAGTTAAAGCGGGTAAAAGAAGACCAATATTCAATATTCACTATCTTTTCAGACACGCAACATTACGCCATAAGACACACTTATAAAATATCCTTCTTCACATCCCGCACTCCCCCTGGAGCGCAAACAATGTTTATGCCAGCTTCATAAAAAAGCACATAGGATTTCGCACATGAAGAGTCCGGAAACATGGATGGCAAAATTAAATCATACATGTTTTACTGTCTTCCTGATTTCATTACGAGATCTAATAACTGACAGTAATTATTTTATGAGATTGTATGATATAGATATTAAGTTATATCTGAGAAAACGAATGCAAAAATTCACCGTATGTTTAAACTAATATAATGTGTTATTAAGATAATGACTTTCATGGATAAATTGAATCTGTTTTTATATTCATTTTGGCTTGCTCAATGCAACTAAAGACAATTAGACTTTCTGTTTAGAAAGTATTAAGGTCTGAACCCATCTTCAATTTTCTTATAAAATTAAATAATATATATCTTTTTTTATGGTTAATTTGAAAGATGGATTAATGTAGTTTAAAATGCGAAGAAACTAATTTTAACAAAGGTGTCGCTCTGTCATTTGTTACGTTAGAGCAATTTTAACAAAACGCGTCAAATGTGTTAATGTCCATAAAAATTTCATGACATTAAATTCAAATTCAAATGAAACCGAAAGTGGTTGTGTTCCTTTTTATTACTTTATATCATATTATGAGACACACTTTGAGAAAAGCAAACTGTAAAAAAATACATTTTCTAAAATATTTGTTTTTATAAAGGTTGTGATCTGACTTGGTATGAATTCCACATTAGCGAGCATAAATTTGATTAGATAATTTGACAAAATAACTTGAGAAAAAAAAACTTATTCTTTTGCACTGCATCAGATATTATATTATAACTAACAATACTAGACTTTGAACAGAAAAATACAGGTCGCTGCACAAAGCATAAAGCTTCGGTCATATTAATTACCTTTCCTATCATGTGCTGTCTTATCTGTACATTTATATCCTTCGGAGAAAAAAGTACTTTTAATTTTAGAGGAAAAGCACATTTTGGGAGAATAAGATACTGAGGCACTCCAATACTGCATATTTTGGATCATTAAAGAAAACATTGCAGGTAACATAGAAGAATTGCTCACACGCAGAATCACACGTCATAGACTATATTTTCACAATTAGTTGCATTCACATTCTTAAGAAATCTTCCAATGTTATAAAAATCTAAAACTAGTTTACCTTGAACATTTTCTGTTTTAACTTTTCCCATCATGAATAAAACGATTTTACATTCGTTAGTGATGTATGATACGTTCAAAGCTGTAAAAATACTTGCATCCATATGGAAAATTTGCAAATTACCTATTCCTTTTTCACCTATCTTTTTATAAATTAACCGACTATCCAATTACTGAAAAGATGCAGTTGGTTGCATCAAAGTAATAATGTCAAAGCCAATCGTCGCTTTACCATACGCGGTCTAAATCTCTATCCAGAACATGGTGACATGTGAAATTCTATTTGTTACAAAAACTTTGGACCTGTGGAGCCCGTTTCATATCAAAGATAATTTCAACTATCAAAACTGATAAATTCATATGTGAATACCCTCAAAATTAACAGTTACATGCAGTGAGGTATGATAAGATAAACAGTTATGAAGGGTTGTGAAGAGATGACGCTGTATACAGAATGTTAACGGAAACAAATCACGTCCTATGAATAAGTCGATGGATTATCTTGAATTTATAATAGGCAAGTAATTTTCACTTTTGGTAAAACCATTTCATATTGATTCTGAGCTTTTACAGCTATATAAGAAGGTAAATCTTAGTTTTAAACAATTGTTAACTTACGCTGACTTTAAGTCTCCCAAACGAACAGAAAGTTTGTTTAGAAGATAATCCATATTTATAGGAGTAACAACACACACGACGAGAGCGATATGGTAGTGTATAGATTTAACATTTACGTAGAAATCCATTTTCAGGGTACACAAACTTTTTTTAATTGTTTAACTGAAAACTTATTATCGGTTTTAAATATGATGTATACTCATCATTTTCTCTTCCCTATAGAATGCTTTGATGACATTAAAGAAAACATTGCAGGCAACATAGGAGAAATGCTCAATGTTTCGGAGAATTTTCGATATTATCGTAATGAAGTACAAGGTTTTTTTTAACTCATCTTAAATATGTTTAGCCCTTAACCTGCTAAGCGTTTCTTCGATAGAACTTGCAAACAGCTTGGATCCAGATCAGACGCGATGTCTAATCCGGATCCAAATTGTTTGACACTCGGTCATTTTTTTCTCCAAATATTGGGTGAATCCGATTAATTTTAAAATTCAGGCAGACGACAGTTTAAGCAGACGTCATTTTTTTTCAGCAGGCTAAGGGTTAATTACAAATAGTAGTAGGCTATTCCGGTGTAGTATTTTCATTTTGTTCGGAATTTTACACTAGCGCGTTAAAATACCTTACATGCTGTCTGTCACATTAATATTCAAAATATACGACAAACGATATTTTTGTTTCAATTTGTACTATTCCGTTCGGTTTGTTTAAATATTTACAACTATGTAATATATCATAAGTGCTAGTTTCTTCTTCTTTTTTAACTAAATTTACTAAATTGCGCTAAAATATATAACAAACGCTTGTATACCCTTCATACTGCTATCATAGTAGTATTCACCAGAAAGTAGAAGTACTTTCAGAAAATGATAGTCTTCAGTTCGGATTATTTAAATATTTACATTTTTACATTGTACTAAATAATTAACTTTTGTTTTCGTTTTTTAAAATATTCTTTTATAAAATGGGTTAATCAAAAAAAAAGAATTTAAATACAGGGAAAATATATATAAGAAATGTTCGTATACACCTCCAACTACTGTCACAGGGGTACTAACAAAATACCTTAGTTGATATGTTACTAGATCGATAACTAAATACCTATATGTGACTATTAGAAATATATCGAATTTCTCAATGCTAATTTTCTTTTCCTGTCTCCAAGGTTATGAAAAATAAACACACTGAATATGTACATTATGGTAAAAACGAAAAAAGTACATAAAAGCAACGTTCAGTAATACAGGCATTTTCTGACATTATTTTATCCTTTGACTGAGTTGTGTTTCAACAGTTCAATTGAATTAGTTCGTTATGCTGGTCTTACGTAGGCTTTCTATTTCCAATTTGCTTGGAGAGAAAAACAAATGTGATTATTTCATGATATTCTAGTCAACCTAGGTATTAATTTCCTAATCTGCATTTTTAAATTAAAACTGATTTTCCGTAGTAAATGTGTCAAACGTATTTCCGATAAAATTGAATGTTTTCGTAAAAGATAAATGATAATGTTTCTATTTTCTAGATACCAAAAGTGATGACCGTTTTAATGGCTTTTTACCTCGTCTGTTTGTTTGGCTTCACCATAGGAAGTCTACAAAGAAAAAGGCTCATACCTACTCCAATAGTAAACATCAAAGAAAGGGTCAGACGAGACTGTGATGGTGCCTCCGCTCAATTTTGTGATTTGCCATCATTGTCTACATGTCCATGGAATGTCACGTTTGTCCGAAATGAATGTGCTGCGACCCCTGAATTTGTACCTGTAGCCTCTTGTACTCAGGCAAAACCTGTTGGCTGTAACAAGAAGTGTCAGAGAACTTGTGAACCGCTTTACGTAAAAACATGTGGCGACAGTAGGCAAGTTATTGCCTGTATTGAAGTGAACCCTTGTATCGTAAAAACCAGATTATTCTCTCGGAGTATAGGACAAATTTGAAGTCAGATAAATCGGAATGCTATCTGGAAAACTATTTACAACTCGAAATACGGAAAATAATTAATTTCAGTCATTTCGAATTTTATTAGATGAACAAACTATAAATTCGAATTTCGAAATCTTTCAAACGTAGAAAAGCAGAATACTTCGCGATCAAGTGCGTGTGTTAAGGCTGTTTTTTTTATCATTTAACAACTTATAAAATATATATTTAATTGCATGATTAATATTCTATTTAAGTTGACACTGTCCCAGCTTTTGGAAAAGGATATTTCAAAATCATGCCTTGGTTCTAAGAATATTCTCACGGAGGAGTGTTGAATTCTATACAAGACGTCTGCCCATTTATACTATATGTGAATATCCACTATTTCAGATAGAAACCTGTACATTCGACATTTAGTCGCTATACCTTTTTGCATTAGACGTTGAATTACGGATATAACTCTCCGTACTGATACACGAGTAAAATGATGTCATACTAGCATATTTTACGCTTTTTTACAACATGATACTGTGTATATTGCTTCATCTTCATGATAAATAAATGACAATCTACTATTTTCTTGACAGCAAATACAACATCTGTTTCATTTAACGAATTTTATGGAAACAAACAGATATTTCAGATATGTATCAGTAATTTTCCAACTAGCAGAAATTGTAGAAAAATATAGCTTAGATAAGAATCCAAGTAGCAAACATTTAATAAAATAAATTCTAAAACAACGTTTATATTTTACAACTTGTAGATATGTTTGCCCTATAAGCATTACACATTGTGATAAATAGTACCAACTAATTTAGTACTTTCGGAGTTGTCTTTCTTGATCAATAAACAAGGTGCACAATACTGTGTGTGTTTAAATGTGATACTCCTTATCGATTTATACGTTGAATCAACAATAACAAAAAATCGAATAACATCTGCGGAGCAAATAATGATTCAAAGGTTGGCGCATCCTATGTAGATTATAATTTAATCTATCCCAAAACTTTCGGTCCGGGAGATCAAGGGTTCGATCCCCGGCCGAGTCATACCAAAGACTTAAAAAAAATGGAAGTAATGACTTCCCTCCTTAACGCTCAGGATTTAGGGTTAGCATTACAACTGGTTTGTCGGTGTCAGAATAAAATGACTGCTAGGTGTTCAGCCACCACGTGCATCAGTGCTAGACACTGGGCACGTTAAAGAACATAGTTCTCTACAGAAGAGTTCTGTGTGTCCGCTTCCCTCTCTCTGTGATACCCATTAGCCCTAGTTGGCAGAAGGTGGCGTAAATCAAACAAACACACAATCTATCGCAAAACAGTGTGGCAACATGTTACATGTAACAAAACAGTTCATATAAAAATATCCTAGCTTAACTTTGTTTTTTTATACACTTACCGTTTAAACTTTCGTAAAACGCAGCTATGTCTGCCAACCTGAACTGACTTAATGATAAACTTAACCTGTTACATAACGGTAAAAGTGCCACACAGGCATTGGTGAGACAAGGAAAGATGCAGTGAAAATATTTCAAATTAAAACAATCCGGGGATAAGATTTTATTCGGGTGGTATAAAACTATACTTATGCTTACATGTACCTTTCAGGCCACAACACTGTTTCGCCCTACTCTCCATTAACATGATAAGATTTATTTCGCGTGAGGGACCCGATATGAAGAATTGACATCATACAGCTTTGAATTTGATTTTTGTTTTACCGGTATCACCCCTTATCCAGCTGAAAAAAAATGTCGTTAGCTTAAACTGTTGTTTGCCTAGATTTTCAAATTTCATCAGAATTGCCCAATATTTGGAGAAACAATTGGCCGAGTGTCAAACAGCTTGGGTACTGATTAGACACCGAGTTAATCGGCGTTTAATCTGGATCCAAGCTGTTTGCATATTCTATCACGGTCGCCCTTAGCAGGCTAAAAGTTAATGTTAAAAAAGAGGAAGAGACAAAGGTGTGTCGATGTTGGTTCCCTTTGTGTAATTCATATTCTGTGCCAAAATATACCTGCGTTTAATGTCATGACACTGTTCACAAAAGGGTTTCAGTCTCAGCCGTGTTTGAGATTAAAAAAAAAATCTGCATTGTTTTTGCAGCGTAACCTAAACAATAATATAAAATTCTTATTGAGACTTAACATCAATGTTATATTGATTGCCAAATCTATTTCAGATATACATGACAATTTGTTTTCTCACACTCAGCTGAAACTACAGATTGCTTTGTGCATACTCAGCCTGGTTATTATCAAAACAAGTCGCCTTTTGATAAATTGATTTGAACACATGTTGATGAATACTCACTACACATGTTTTAAAATCACTAACAATCTAGGATCTGTTGGGTATTAAAAGGTTATATGTCTCTTCGAATATATAGACTTAGAAGTGTTGTCTTCAAATCTCCTCTTATGTTTCCAATAGCAAGTTATGGATTAAAGAACATGTTATCAAACCATTCTGGAATGTCTTCTTTATGTATTACACCAAACCATACAAATATTACGACAATCAACACATATCGTTTTTCACAAAGAAAACAGTACTATTTCCCATTAAACCACATAGACAAAGTTGATAAATTAGCCAACTCTAAAAGTTGATAAATTAGCCAACTCTAAAAGTTGATAAATTAGCCAACTCTATTGCATACGTCTTTCTTGAGCTGTAAATGTTGTCAAATCACATAACGTTGTGTCAATGACATTTTCGGTTATTGTATGCGTTTATTTACATGCTGATATCTATATTCTTTGAATTATTGATAAAGCATGTAAGATTTAAGATTTTACCCCTTCACTGCCTTCCCCCGAGTTTTAAGTCATATGCAAACAGCTTCAACTCACATAAGACGTCGAGTAACTCGGCATCTCATCCGGATCCAAGTTGTTTGTCACCTAGCCAATAGTTTCCCCAAACATTTAGTGAATCTCTGAAGTAAAAAAATGAGACAGACGAAATGTTGCGCATGTGTGATATTACTTCCGGCAGTGAAGGGGTTAAATGTAAATGTATTTTGTTGATTTTATAGTTTGATAGGCCCAATAACACCTATAATTTCAAATTATCTCCATAATATAATAATTTATTGATTGTTTGTTTATGAACGTTACTTTATGCCATCAAGGACTCGTGTACGTCCCAGAGTACATTCTCAGTGAGTAACAATGGTACAAGGAGAACTGAACCCCGGTCAGTCACTTTATCCTGACACTGACGATTCAGTTGTTATGACTATCCTTCATCCTGAGCGCCAAATATATGGTGGGGGATATCCGCTTATTCATTTCATTGTATGATTGAGGTTTCAAATTGCTTTTTTACATTTTAAAAATCTTATTTTGTATCAATATATTGTCAATTTGAAATTAATATTTTAAAAATCCACTTTCAACCATCGAGTTTCTGTTGTATAATGCCATATTTACGTAAGTGTTTAAGATTGGAGTTATCTTTCGCATGCTACAAATTCTTAATTGAAGATGCTTTTTTTAAGTAAATATTATGTAAATATGGCATTATACAACAGAAACTCGATGTTTGAATGTGGAATTTTAATGTCATAATTTCAAATTAACAAAATAAGATTTTTTTTAAAAATATGAAAAGCATTTGAATTATACAGAGAAAACATCAATGAAAAAAAGAAATTAACTGGCGGATACCCCCGCCATACAAATAGGGAAATCTGTAACTACCAATTTTTAATTCATCGGATTAATGCGACCGAGAATAGCACCAATAACCTCCCACACCGAAATCGGCCACTCTATCAGTAAGCTAATCAAACGGTCCCTGACATTGTGATTCTTTTTTCTTTCTTTTTTTTTTGCTTTGCTTTAAAACTTTGGTTAGACAGTCTAGGGTTAGTGGGAGCATACTTTAAAAATAATAAACCACGAAATATTCTGGTTAAGCCAACTCCTTAATGTCCTCCTCTATAAATGTGTTGGTAAAAGGTTACATGAACAAGACCTTGTAATAGAGGTCTTTTATACACATATACTCCTTATCGAAATTAATGATTTCTCTTGGCAAAAGATGTATACGCATACTATATCCTATTTAGGAGTAGAATATATCAAATACTGGCCCACCGGTATCGTTTGAGATGTCAATTACGCTGTCCGAGAGATCTACAACCCCCTTAATGTTGCCTGATTTGATCCACCTTTCTCCAGTGGAGTTGTCTTAATATCAGACCAATTAGGGTATCACACCATGGGGAATATGTTAACTTAGTTGGTTTCCATGAAATATTCAAGACACATATATGAGAAAACACAGAAATATGGAGAAATGTAACTGTGACAACTAGGCCTAGGTAGGAAAATGTCAAAATTATTGCATACGTTCTAATGTACATTTATAACCTTTTCACTCCTTTTCCCTCTATTTTTCTCAATACAAATCAATATTTTTATCATTTCTTTCCATCCTTCTATATTGCGTTATACAATTTGCACGTGCGTCCTATGCATTTTTTTCTATTTCGATTGATCTTTTTCGAGGTTTTTTTTCACATTTTAAACACAAGATTGACAAGCACTCTATCTCTCTTTCTTTAAATATATGTATCTCGGTGTATATCTGTCTATCCCTGTATTTTTATGGTCACTCTCTCTCTCTCTCTCTCTCTCTCTCTCTCTCTCTATATATATATATATATATATCTTACCCCTCTAAATATGTAATATTTTACTGCTCTCACGAATTCGCTACAACATTTTTGTTGCTGTATTTGTCTGAAACTTAGGTACAATACACTCTGTCCTTTTTCTTTTATATATTATTATTAATACATTATTCAATTTGCGATAAAATAATGTCTTAATTTTATGTTTCGAACAAGCGTTATGTGAATGGTAGTTCGCCAATAACATGTTAATTTTAACAAAAGTGTCTGAATACTTTGATCCTAATTATTTTTCTATATTTATGAATTGATTGCTTAACTTATTTTCAACGTTGGTTGATTGATTGAGTTGGGTTTTACAGCACCGCAACACTGTATATGTTATATGGCGCCATTTAGGAAAAAGTTGTTGGATCCACATCTCATTTACATCGAGATAAAAATATGGGGTATTGATCCAACAACATAGTACCAGCTGGAGAATCACAGATTTAGAAACTCCAGATTCACATTCAACCCCTGTTAGTCGCCTCTTACGATCATGCCAGGGTTAAGCAGTGGGCCAAATTCGTGTGCTACATAAGCGCGCCCCAGGCCCACATGGGGTATTTCAACGTTGGTGGGAATACACAGTATACAATAATTATGTAACTTACTCCTAAAAATTTAACCCTTTCACCGCCATAGGCGACTCGGTGGTATTTTTACAAAGAGTTAAGACATTCTGATTCTGTTTTAGAAGAGAATATTCTCTTTGAGTGTTAAGACAGACGACAATATATGCGGACAAAAATTATTTGGCGCCGAGAGGGTTAAAATACACCATTTAGCTTCGATTGAAGTCATGTTATCAGCAAATCAACTTTCAGTTAGTCTAACTGTTCCTATATCTATTGTCTGTGATTATATCATTTTTTTGTTTTTCGATACTAACAGCTTATTTGACCCCTTTACTGCATTACCCAAAGCTTTAGGTCATCTGCAAACAGCTTGAATCCGGATGAGACGCTGAGTAACTCAGCCGATTGTTTTGCCAAACATGTAGGGAATCTATGAAGATAAAAAATTTTGCGCATGCGTTGTATTGCTTCCGGCAATGAAGGGGTTAAAAACTGTTTATATTTTATATTGTAAATAAGTTAGTTATTTACGAACCCATTAACTTCTTCAGGGTACAAGTCAATAGTCATCAACAAAATGTAGTCTTCGTTTTCATGAATGGCTTCTAACCCAAGAACATCAAAGATAACAAAAACTATTCGCAATAAAATGTTTGCATTTTTACTGAAAATACGGTGATGTTTTTAGGCGACTCATGTAGCGACCAACTTCGGTGGCTTAACTACGCCAGGTTCACTTTTATTAACGTTCAACTTAAGTTCAACTAGGCAGGACCTACTTTTCTAAGTACATCGTTTCTCTCCTATGAAACTGCCTCTGTAATTGTCACATATGGGATAAAATAAATACGACCGCCGTGAGTAAAAATGATGAATTTCTCAACGATAATAACCCTCATTTATGGTTATAAATTGTTTCTTGAGAAATAGCTAGTTTGCACCCACGCAGTAAATGTAAATGTTGATTATAGATAGTATGGGTTTTACACCTGTCAATGGCTAACATATTTGTCCTTATTACGGTGGCAAACATGGGGTAAATTATATGATCAAGAGGCGATATGTATTTATATGTTAAAATAAGTGATATGTATGGGTTCATGTAATTTATATCTATGTGTTCAGAAAGTGATATATAAACATTATTTCAAGAAAAAATCTTAAATGGGTTCATGTAAGCGAAATGAATGGGATCATGTTTTGTTTGTTCGTTTCAATTACGTTACTTTCAGTCATCTAGGGCTAATGGGTGTTCCAGAGAGATGGAAGTGGATACAGAAAACTTTCTTTTAAAAGTCATTGGTTCTTTGCGTTCTTTTAAAAGTCAAATGTATAGTACCGGTATACGCAGAACTGAACCCTAGCCAGTAACTTTATCCTGACACCGAAAAAAACAGTCGAAATAATTACCCCAAGTCCTAAGCGCCAAAAAGGGGAATCCATTTTTACTTATGTAAAGTATTTAGTTTGACTCGGTCCAGGATCAAAGCTAGCACCTTTTGCATCGGAAGAGTACGCTCTCCCACTACATAACCGGGTGGTCTTTGTGTTCATGTAAGTGAAATATATTGGTTGATGTTAGTAACATATATATTTGTCCATGTAAGTGACATGTATTAGTTCATGTAAGTGCCATGTATCAGTTCATGTAAGTGACATGTATCAGTTCATGTAAGAGGCATGTATAAGTTCATGTAAGTGACGTGCACGGGTTGAACTAAGTGACATGTACAGGTTCACGTAAGTGTCATGTATAAGTGCATGTATGACAAATTTATGGAGTCATGTAGCTGTTAAATTCATGTAATCAAAATGTAGGGGTCTATATTCATGTAGGAGAGATGTATTGGTTCATGTCAGTTAAATAAATGGGTTCATGTTTGGTAAATGTATAAGTTCATGAAAATAAAATGTATGGATTTATGTTTGTGAAATGTATGGGTTCATGTAAATGAAATGAATGGTTTTGATGTAAGTGTATTGGTTCATGTAAGTGATGCGTATCGGTTCATGTAAGTGATGTGTATCGGTTCATAAGACAACTTAATGGATTCATTTTGTATTTTTGGTTCATGTAAGCAAAATGTAGGGGTCCATATTCATATAGGAGAGATGTATGGGTTCATGTATGTTTAAATATAGATTCATGTTAGGGAAATGTTTAAGTTCATGACAATAAAATGTATGGGTTTATGTTTGTGAAATGTGTGGGTTTATGTAAGTAAAAATGTACGCGTTCATATAAGTGAAATGTATGAAGTCTTCTATGTGAAAGGTGTTGGTTCAAGTAGTGTCTTTTCCAAAACCTAAAAGGGGCGTAGTAATTTTGTCTGAAACACTAGTTCAAGAAAGTGAAATGTATGGTGTCATCTTATAGGAAAGGTATCGGTTCATGCAAATTAAATGTACGGTGTCAGTAAAATATATGGCTTCATGTACGTAAAATGTATGTTGTCATCTCAGCAAATTGTATGGGTTCATGCAAGTGAAATGTATAGTGTCATCTTAGTGAAAGCTGTGGGTTCATGTAAGTGAAATGTACAGGTTCATGTAAATGAAATGTATGGTGTTATGTCAATAAAATGTATTGTATCATGTAAGTGAAAGGGATGGTGTCATGTAAGTGAAACGTATGGTGTAATGTCAGGAAAATGTATGGTGTCATGAAAGTGAAAGGAAATGTATCATGTAAGTGAAACGTATGGTGTCATGTCAGGAAAATGCATGGTGTCATGAAAGTGGAAGGAATTGTATCATGTAAGTGAAACGTATGGCGTCATGTCAGGAAAATGCATGGTGTCATGAAAGTGAAATGTATGGTGTTATGTAAGTGAAATGTATGGTGTCATGTAAGTGAGATGTATGGTGTCATGTAAGTGAAATGTATGGTGTCATGTAAGTGAAATGTATGGTGTCATGTAAGTTAAATGTGGGTTCATGCTAGAGAGATGTATGAGTTCATGTCAGTAAAATGTATGGGTTTATGTGAGTGACATGCATAGGCTCATGTATATGTACTTCGATCATTTTTTATTTTGTTGATGTATTGACACGAGGAATACATTTTCCAACATTTAATATTTAATCGTTGCTATGAATTATTGCGAATTAACAGCATGTTGGGATGTATCGATACGACGGCAACGTTGTAGTATCGCATGATGAGATCAGTGGCAGACGAGATCAGCGGCAGACGATAATTTCGTTTAGAGGGTAGGACGTATAAACAGACAAATATTTAAGATAACGTTTAAGCCAGCATGAACGCTGCTCCTACACAATAAATCATGTTGAGTTGGCATGACTTCTATTACAGTTCCAGTCAAAGAACCATTGTAATGTCAGAAACTGTATAAGTCGTCTAAAGTGTTGGCAGACAAATACTTGGAAGATATTAGGTCTAGCCTCGGCCAATAAAATAATTGCTGATGATTTTTTAAATTCTTTGTTTCAAGATGAAATTACAATATATCACCTTTGTATCTATTTATATCATACATAACAATAACTGCTTCATGTTTTTTGCTTAATGGTAAATAGTTTATGTCTTCTGTTGAAGAATACAATCTTGAAAATAATGACAATGGAGGTTAAACTTACGCCCTGTTTCAAAATGATGTTTGAAATATGGATCAGTGGAAATGAGAAATGAATTTTTACTCTCTTTTTATCTCTGCACTGTTTTCCTATGGTTCATTACCGAAGGCGCAGTGATCGAAAATTATTTTAATTTATTGTTTTTAGATGTAAGCCTAAATGAAAATGTTTCTTTACTTATGGCTATTTCTTGCAGTAGGAATTCGAAAGTTTATAATTTATATTAAAGTGTATCATTCTGTAGTTATAGGAATGGAAAATTGTTTGCCATTAAGTGACATATTTAGATTACATGATATGTCAATGAATATGGTATTTAACTAAAATCATGAGTTTTACTTGACACACCATGTGGATACTCTCCTATGTTGTTATTGTCATATTGATTATGCCATAAATGACTTTTAAGTTTGCCATATACCCCTTTTTATGCTTAACAGATATATTGCAGAAACAAGCATGTGTAATATACATATTTTATTACCAACATTTAACCACATTTGTTTATATTTCAATTATTTATCCCAATTCTCTGTTGTATTCTCAATTGATGCGCAAATTTGATTTTTCCCACGTCATCAAACTTCTACAGAAGTATAGATACAAGCTCAGAATCTCGAAGCATACGTATGTCTGGAATTGTTTCCTGAAGTAGCTAAAATTGGACTAGATGCTATCCGGATCGAAAGTAATAAAAGATGCTTGAAATGAACTCTTTCTCAAGCGTTTTCAGGTTGAATGCGTTCGATTGGTCCATTTTATCACGTGGTTTATTTAATTGTATAACAGTTATTATTTCAGAGCATAATCCACGCTCATCGCGCTTACTGTATTCATGTACACGTGTTACTCTACCAAACATATCCAGGGGCCTCCGTGACCGAGTGGTTATAGTCGTTGACTTGCAATCTCTCAGCCCCCTCACCGCTGTGGGTTCGAATCTCGGTCTGGGCAATTCGGATTTTTTAAGTGAGGAAGCCTTCCATCTGGCTTGCGATAGGTCGAGTGCATTCTGTGCCTGAAATAGTGTACAGAGGTCCCCCGGGGTCTTCCTCCACCTGTTATGAGCTGGACGTCGTGATATGACTGAAATACTGTTAAAGCGACGTTAAATATATATATTTAAATATATATATACGATGTATAAATGTTATATATGTAAAATATCGAAATAAAATATGTTTAAACTAAAGCGACGTTACATTCCAAATAAACAAACAAACAAACCATTTCTAAACACTTAACTGAAAGACAATAACAATTCCTCGACTGAAAATATTGACCATTAGTAGTAAAGTCCCTATAGAATACAAAAACTGCCCACTACGAAGCTCCGAAAAACAAGTTAACTCATTTCTAACATTTCCAACATCTTTATTCTGTATAGATATTATGTTTACAGTTTACAGACAACTATAGCATTGTCATTAAAATTTGTTGATACATTTTTTTTAGCAACTTCAGATTGGACTATATCATTAAAAAGACAAAGTACATTAAGTCTATTCAGAGAAAAAGACTAACTATCATTACCACTTAAATGATATATCAACTATTTACTTCATAAAAATAACCATAGCAAAAGCATTGGACTCATTGAGTCTTCTGACAACTTTAAGCATAAATGCCATGCCATCGTCGATTAAGAAGCTTATGAAAAAATGCGTCTATTGCCAAGCACTGACAAGTCGTTGTATATGATAATCTTCCCTCAGGTTTGCAATTTACATTTAGACTTTAAAGATGTGCGTTTGATATTCAGACATCAATGCTCGCGTTCCGAAGTTCGAGTTTGATATTTGGAAATTAATTTTGCGTTTAATAGTTCAAGTTTGATATTTAGTCATTAATGTTCCGCCTTGCTGGACGATAATGTTCGTGCTTGATGGTTTGCGTATGATATTAGGTTAATAATGTTTGCATCTGATAGATCGCGATTGGATATTGGTCCCATTTAAAGTCCAATAACGGGCATCTATATAATGTTTACATGGAGTATTGACAGAATATAAATATTAATGTCGGACAACTCCATCGTATTGGATTCGTTGAAACAAAATGTAACTTGGTGTAGACGTAATTAATTTTAGCTCGATCATGTTGACAGTCATATGCTTACAGAACCTTATACGAGTCCATTGGATCATTGTATAGAACCGCTATTTCTTATATTGTGAACAGTACGACATTGACCCCAATCGAGGATCAAACTCTCAGTCGTTCCAGTGTTATCCTTTTTCATCATTAACCCCTACCTAATTTGGTGAAAATTCTGTGGCCATGATTTTTTGCACTAAGCGATGCGCCATGGAACACGGCATAAACGCATGTATGATAACGATTATTTTCGGATTTGTTTTCATCAGCTATATTCAAACAATCTTTGCTGATGTACTTTCTTTTTATTTGTTCAGTAGAGTCTATATAAGGACAGACAAGTATAGGGAGTTATATAGACGCATAAGTACACCTTCTAATCAGTATTTCCGCACACGGGACATTTTGTCATTTAATTTTAGAAGAAAAGGATATGACACTTTACCAGTAAGTACATAATTGTTATATCTGAGATATAATTGTTATTGTTTCCAAAGCTATTTAGGTTAAACGCTCATCTTTATCATTAAGAAATTTTCATTAAAGGGGATTTTCCTAAGACTTGTGATAGATCTATATAGTTTTTACAGACCCCCCCCCCCGCAAAAAAAGTATTCATAAATACAATAAATAAGATATAAAAAAAATGATATCGCGCCCTGGTAAGATTAAGAATATGGACATAAAAACGTTATTTTACTATTTTTGATTTCGCCTATATTGAAGACTTTAATACGACAACAACAACCATTTTAATTTGCAGGGTTCTACGAGAATATCCGAAATACATTACGAATATCGGCGCATGCAAATATACTGTACGAACATCGAAGGCGCGTATTTTATTGCTAGCGAAGCTAACCTCTACCTAACCCTTACGTAACAAAGAAAAATAATCTGTTTCATAAGTGTAGGAAAGTTAGCCCTTAGGTTAGTTAGCAAAGGTAGATCCACAGAACAGTCCTATCTAAAATGGCGGTCGTGAGGATCAATTTTGATTTGTTGACATAGGAGGTCGCCATGATGATCTTTGGACGCCTCTAGTCTGGTTACCTGCGTACTTTTTTTTTCAGACCGCTGTCTTCGCTAGCTTTCCTTACTTTCCTACCTACTCTCTCTGTAGAAACACGCCTCAGTATAGTAATAAGCACGGACGATATCGGAAAACTGTTGGAAAAAAGGAACTAAAACACTGACGAATACATTCTAAATCGTTGATGAATAACATCGGCCAGGGCTGTTTTTCAACATAGTTTTTCTAACAATAATGAGGAGTTTTACAAAATTTCTACATTAGTTTATGTTTAGTAGTACATACAACGAATTTACATACTTTTGACAAATTTTAAAAATGCGAAAGTTTTAGGGATTGCCTTTAAAGATTTATGGCCTTTACATATGTCTCATTTCTGGAAATATAATTTCATTATTTCTTTCTATAAACGTATACAAGAAACAACCTCGCAATTCTAACTTATTATTGGTCTTTGAGAATGTTAATTTAGACTTTCTGTCAACCGGTAGACCCGGAATATCTCCTTATAGCTATGAGTTTTAATAAGAAAACGCTTTACAGTTAACTTCTGTAATGGAAAATATCTGC